>JAULCC010623278.1:0-10185 GCA_032358795.1 Nuttallia obscurata
GAGAAGCTGTTTGATATAGCCCAATGTTCACAAAAAATTCAGGATCAGGATCAAATCTATAATATAGAAATTCTTAAACAGTATTTGCAAAATTCACATCAGAAATGAAAGTCATAATAAACAAAACTCTACCTTGCCTCAACATAGGAAACACATATTTCTCCCTGCGATCACAAGTTGATAAGCACCTCTGCTAATTACTCGTTACATATTACAATTACAATTATTGATGGAGCCAGTGCTAGTGCACTATTGTGATAATTATCACATTTGATAATGAATGTTTTTTCCATATCATTGCAGCCATTATGGATGGAGCCAGTGCAAGTGCCTTTGTAGAAGAATTGAAGACTGAAGTCAAGCCTCTTCCTGATATGAAAGATACTGCTATGTATAAAAAGGATGAGTTACCTGAAAAGGTATTGTATATAGTAAGGAGAGGTTCTTATGTATAGGAATGTTGTTATTGAATAATAAACATGATCATGAATGTAACATTCAAATAGAAAGATCTATGTTGATATTGGTAGTCAGCTATATTGATTGCATTATTCAATGGATTTCCTGAAATTTTTGAAGAATGCCTTGTTCAGACTAGCAGACTGCATCAAACATTCTTGTTATGAGAAGCAAAATGGGACTTTGGGATAATTCAAACCTGCAACAAATGGTATCCACAGGATGATTATGTGCCTCACAGTACACCATGTGCCTGTTTCTTAAAGGTCAAGGTCACTGTTGCTAAAATTAGATTATTATATGTTTACTTTGTAGCACTTCTTATTAGTAACGTATTTAGCTTTGCTACAGTGTAACTTTCGTTACTTGGGATTTCAAGGTTTTGTGATTATTTTATATATTTATGTGGATAGTAATTTTCTGTATCTGTTGAATTATACTGTAAAGTGCTTTGTAAAGCAATACCTTTCTATGTTAGTGGTGTTGTGGATATGGTGTCTGCCTAGCGCTCAGGAGTTCCTTTCTTTGCACAGACTTTCAAAATAATCTAGCTTAGATAGATACCTCTAAACTAATTGTATTATAAACATAACTACCGGTTAATTGAGTTTCATTTTATCGTGTTCTTGCATATTGCAATCAATATGTCTTTTTCACATTTGCTAGAAAATCCCACAAGTTATATGGTGATTCCCTACCAGTTTCATAAATTCCAATTGAGTTGGTTGAACAAGATTGTGACTAAGCCAACAACAAAGTTACTGCTGGAAACAAGAACTTGTAGTAAGGGACTAGCACCATGATTATAAAACATTTTTTGTGCTCAACTCGCATTGAGCATGGAAGTTAAATTTCTTCTTTTAGGTAAGATATTGGATATAAAACATTTTCATGTCAATATTTATAAACAAGTGTGTTCCTGATGAATAAGGGTTGAATATACATTTGAATCAAATATATGAAAGAATTTTATGTTTTAAGCATTTTTTATTTGAGCATGAACTTGAGCTGAGCACAAAAAAAGTTTTATGATAACTGGGCCTGAGGTCATAAAACATTTAGGAGCAAGAACTCTTCCTGATTCTTAAAGTTTCATGGATTTAATTGGTCAGACTTTATCATGTGACTTATTGTAGCCAATCACAGGCATAGATGTTTTAGTGTGAGAATGAGTTCTTGCTCAAGAAAGTTTGTCCAACTTCGGACCCCCCAGATTTCTTCCAGTTTACCAGCATTTTGTGAGAGACATTTGTGTTGTATTTTTTATAAGCCATCTGGAAAGAGTAAGAAGTCAAAGAAGAAGAAGGACAAGACCAAACAGATAATTAACCTGGAGGTGAACTTCTCAGACAGACGGGAGGAGACCTTACTGAATGAGAACTCTGTCCTCAGTGATGAAGAGAAAGATAAAAGTAACTCTAGGTAAGCAGTTGGTGAATGTTACATTGCTGCAAAATTAGGGCATTCATTGCCAAAGACAAAATCTATCATTAGTGCATAGATATGATAAATTTATAAGGTTTTAGCTGTCAGATATTTTTATCACTTTTGCCATCAACACACAACCCATCGCTACCTAGGCCTTTTCACATGTATTATTTCTGAAACAATTCTTACCAGGTTTTTTTCCAGCTAAATGTTACATGTTGTTTTTTTCTGCAGTGCCAGTACTCCATTTTCTGTGCCCTCTGATTTAAAGACACAGATTTCAAGTTTTGAGAAGACGTTCACAGGAAATACAGCACCACAATTTAAACCTGATGAAATCACAGAGAATTTGTTTTCGTAAGTTTTTGTCTTTCTCTATTTTGTTAGCTATTGGAGTTCCTTGTCTGTCCCCTGTCAGTCTTTCCACACTTAATTTGTATATAATAGAGGCCACGTTTTTTACAGGAACCTTATGAAACTTGGTCAGAATGACTTTCTTGATGAAATCTTGGTCGAGTTCAAAAGTTGGTCATTTTAAAAACTAGGTCACAAGGTTAAATCATAGAAAAACATTGTATGCACAATAGAGGCTGTGTTTTTCATTTGATTTTATGAAACTTGGAATGATTGTCTTGATAACATCTAAGTCAAGTTTGAACATGGGTTATTTGGGGTTAAAGAACTAGGTTGCAAGGTCAAAGTACATAATGTGCACCATAGAAACTGCGTTTTCAATGCATTTAACTTTGGCAAGATGATTGTCTTGATAAAATCTAGGATGAGTTTAAATATCGTTAATCTGGGGTCTTGAACTATGTCACCTGTTCAAATCAGTCTTGTGTACGCAACAGAGGTTTCACTTTTTACTTGGCCTATGTGAAACTTGGTAAGAATTATTGTCTTGATAAAAGCTAGATAGAGGTTGAATATGATTCAAGTCACCAGATCAAACATGGGAAAAGATTGAGAATGCTGTAGAGGTTATATTTTCATTGGATATGCATGAAAATTGTTAAGAATGATTGTGTATATGAAATCTAGGTTGAGTTTGAATGTGGATAAAATGGAGTCAAATTCTAGGTCATTCAGTCAAATAATAGAAAATGCTCATGTTTGCAATAAAGGTTGCATTTTTCATTGGATCTTTATGAAACTTGGCCATAATGATTGTCTATATGAAATCAAGGTTGAGTTTGAATGTGGATTATCTAGGGTCAAAAATTAGGTAATCTAGTCACATCATAGAAAACATCATTTCAGGTGAGTGATTATGGGACCATCATGGTCCTTTTGTTTACTTTTCAAACGACCAGTCTGTAATTCTGTATCATGGGCTTAATATCTGAAGCCCTTAAGGTGAAAGTGTGATACATCGGGATCACTTTGTCCGTCTTCTGTTCATCCACAAAAACTTAACATTGGCCATAACTTTGTCATTCTTCTTCAAACTTTTAATCATATTGCTTACGACAACAGGTTCATGAACCAGCAAAATTCGGTAGGTCAAGGTCATATTTGTCAGAGTTATGCCCCTTTTTTCTCTTAGATTTTTTATTATGCTTACAAAGGGTAAATGGGCAAAACAAGTGTTTTCTAAAGGTCATTTGTTTAAGACCTTATAGTAATAAATAATCATAACAGCAATGCTTGTAAAAATCTAGCATGGTGTATTAACCTTTAGCCTGCTAAGGGCGATATGACAGAATTTGCAAACAGCTTGGATCCAGATTAGACGTCAAAGAACTCAGGATCCAAGCTGTTTGACACTTGGCCAAGTGTTTCTCCAAATATTGGGCGATTCTGATGAATTTTAAAATCTAGGCAGACGACAGTTTAAGCAGACGACATTTTTTCTGCAGGCTTAGGGTTAAGAATGGTCAGAATGTCACCATGAACATGCAGCCAATGGTGATATTCATTCATGAAGTAGTGCATCAAAATCTAATATATATTCATTTAAGTCATGCCTGTGTCCACATGAGTTAAGTTTTTCATTACAAAATGAAGTACAGTTTGCAGCAATAGCTAACTGAAGGCACTGGCATAGCATCAGGTATATAAACATCCCTGTATAGTCAAACACATGGCTAAGTTGAACCAGGAATAGAGTATGTATTTTTACTTATATTTTGTCTATTGCAGATTTTTTGTAGACATATTACAAGCCACTGGTCCTTTGTCTGTAGAAGATCCAAAGATACAACAGGAGTTGGATGTCTTTCCTGCTGAGGCGCTTGAAAAAATCAAACTTGCTGGTGGACTAGGGGACTTTTTGCGGCAGTCATTAAAATTTGCTGTGATAGATGACGTGGTTTCATTACTGTCAGATGCTGTGGCAGCTCGTGAATATGCTTTGAAGAAAAGAAACAATCAGTTGGGCTCAGGAGGGCCACCAGTTTCTCAGAATGTATGGAAAACAGTTGGAAAGAATACAGTCAATTCAATTGATAGTTTGAGTGAAAGTGTAAAAGCTAGTGTTAGTTATCCTGTAGTTTCCAATGCTTATAAATTAAAAAACCCTGGAGAAGAGACGTCAGTTTCATCCCTTTCGAATTTGCCTTGTTCAAATAGTTCTCTTTCTTCTTCTGCTGCTTCAAGTTTTCCCACATTGCAACAGACTTCAGGTTTTCCCACATTGCAACAGACTTCAAGTGTGCCCACAATGCAACAGACAAATAGATCCTGGGCATCATTTGTGAACACCCCTGAGGTTACTACAGTACAAGAGCCCAAAAGCCCAGGAATTGATGTGTTAGACTCGATTGACGACATTCCAGTACTAGAGAAGTCTGTATTCAAATCAAAGCAGCTGGATGACCTTGATGATTTTGAGACTATTTCTGATTCTGGATCGGAATACAATAAACCTTCTAGATTCTCAGACACAAATGGCAGATTAGACATGAAGCATTTGAAAAATGAGGAGACACTAAGCCAGTGTGATTCTAAATCAGATATAAGTGAAAAAAGTTCTAGGAGTGATTTGTCGTCAGAGGTGACGCGAAAGCCTCTGCGGCCTTTAGGTGCTGCTGGTGTTATCAGTCGGGGACTTGTTGGGAAACACAAAAGTTACCAGTTGTGGGATAAACTTGAAAATGATTTTGATTCATCATGGAAAATGACAAAAAATGAGGATTACAGTGATATCCACAGTAGTGAGAGTGTTGGGGATGAACTGAGACAAGCAACAGAAGAGTTTGTGAGGAAATCTGATGAAAAGTTTGTATCTGAATTAGCTGAATCTGTTGTGGATAAACTTTACATGGGAAAAAAGGTGTCAGATGATGAAAAGCAGGTGACTCTGAGCAAAGTCTCCTCTGATATATGGAAGGATTTTGAAAAAAGTGCCAATACAGGAAAGTTTCTTGGCAATGACATGTGGGCTAACACCCCCGCAGGTGCAGACTATAGTATTAATATGGGGAAATTTGCAAATGATTATATGAAAAAACATTATGAGAAAACTGATGATGGTATTTCTCCAGATGCCATGACAGTTCATCCTCCCAAGCCAATATCTCCACTGGACAGTTTTAGTGCTCCTAAAAGCAACTCTTGTTTTAGTTCCTCTATATCTCCATCATGGTCAGCCGAAGATCACAGCACCACTGACCTCCCCAAGCCAGTCTCTCCCCTAGATTCCTCATTTCCACAGCTTCCATCATCCACTATACAGTCATCAACATATCCCGGCTACAATTTATTTTCTGGCCCCTCTTGGGGCCTAGACTCATTTAGTAAACCAGGAGCCAAACCTGTTCCCCCAAACATTCAACAACGCTTACCACCCCCTCATTTTATCCGCCCACCACTGGTAGCAACATCTTACTATCAGTCTTCCCCTGTTTCTGTTCCCCCCGGGGCCCCTCCTTTTCAACCTCCTTTTCCCCCTATGCATTTCCCAAATATGCCTCCTCCTCATTTTAAAATAGAAAGAATGGATAAAGAGACCCAGTGTGAGTCACGTGGTCAGAGAACTGTTGATACTATGACAGAGGCATATGAGCCTTACAAGATGGAGTTTCTACAGATGAAAGAGGAACGAGATCAGGCTGTACAGCTGATGAAAGATAACCAGTCTATGTATGAGAAGTTGGTCCATCAATTTAAGGCCAAGGAACAGCAAGTTCAGGTACCATTCTTAATGTTTGGAGCTTTCTCACAGTTCTCTCCCGTTATACTTTTCATTATATACAAAAGAGAAAAAGAAAGAAAGTGTCCCTAAGAATCTCATTTCTTATTCTGTAAATATAGATAATGTTTTTTTAATAATTTTTGCTATTAAGGGCCAGGTTATAACTAATCTTGTTATAACTTGTGACCCAACCCATTTGTATTTATTCATCTGATTTGTAAACGCAAGAAAGCAATAAAATATGATTGAAATTAAACTATAAATAACAGGTTTGATATATTTGAAAAATTTAAAGTAATTACAAGGGATGGCAACTGTTCGGAAATTTATATTTGGATATTCGTTTCAGTATTCAAGTACTATCTGAATATCCGTTTTTTAAAAACTTTTACTCTACTTTAATTACTTTACCATTCACGTATCATTAGTCATTTATATTTATCACCAACGGCGAATCCTTGTTCTCTTTTCATTCAGCTTAATTATAGTTCACAATAATGTTGTCAATTTACAATTTCCATTTTGTAAAATCATTTCCCTATCATATAATTGATTAATTGAATTTAATTCAATTTGATAGCTTTTGTGTGTAGGTAAAAAAATGCCGCTATCTATGCGTTTGAGAACTCGACATGAAGAAATTGTTCCATCTCTGGTTCAGTCTGAAACATTGGTGTTACTTATGATGAAAGGGAATGCAAGAAATTAACCTTTTTATCATTTGATATTTGTAATATGTAATTGTTATCTTTCATTTGATTGGAAGATGGTAGTAGGGAGCTAGGGACTGTAGGGATTAAGACAATGTGACACATGTGACAAACTGTGACAATTGTTATCAAAACATTGATTGTTGATTGGAATACATATTTGACAATTAGTTTATGCAAATGATGGGTGCTTTTGTTCACGTTTGGAGGAGTGATTTTACAACATGCAAACAGATGATTTAGCGATGTATTTGTTAGGGTCCGCATGCCATAATGTAGCAAACTGATAATCTCCTGACACAATTGATTACATTATGCAGGTAAACAAAGTGTTAAAAAACGATTGTCTTTAACTTTTGTTGTTGAATTTTATATACTTTTCAAACCCTGAAATGATGTTAAAAAAAATTTAAAATTTTTTTTTTTAATTTTCGGATATTTGGATACCAACATGAAAACGGATATTCAGATATCTAGATATTATATACCATCCCTAGTAATTACATATTGTAACTGTTTTGTATTAAAACTTTTTAAAAATATTCAAAAGTTATCAGTCACACTTAAACAATAAAATATAATAATACAATACTGGTTTATTCATAATATAACGTATCATGCCCACAATACAAACACAATAAAATGTTTTATTTACAGTTTGTGTTCCTTACAGAAAATTAGATACTCTCATAAGTTAATAGCTTACAATCAAGTAATTGGATAACAAGTAGATTTTACCAGGCTACACTCATCAGCAAGTGCTATGATTAAAAGCTTATAGCTAACTACTTGGATAAATATTGGTAAAGTTGTTTTTATGTTTACCGGTAATATTTTTGAGTCAGTTTTGAATCAGTTATTTAATGTATCTTTGGAATGACTTAACAAGTTTGGTGTCCTGATCCAAAATCTTGTTTCCTTACAATCCACAGCAATCAGTAGCTGTTTTTAGCCCTGACTGACAGCGTGCTTTGTGGATAGATACAAGAAACTCAACTTTTGGTCACAATTTTGTGTAAAATCTGTAGGACATTTTTTGATGTTTTGTTATAAAATATAAAACATAATAAATAGCTTTGTTAAATGTTTCTTGGTTACAAAGAATAGGATAGGTAAGTAGAAAGATTCTTTATTGCACTTAGTCCGAATAGATGCAGAACTTCCCTTTTTTAATTGTCTAGTTATGTCCTTCAAACTGAAGTGTCAGGGCTAGAATATAGTTGGCCTGGAAAAAACAAGGGGAAAAAATTATTTTTGACAGGCCTTAATGTAAGCACTGGAGCCAAGGTATTTAAATGGTCTAAGTGTGATGTCTTTCTGAAGGTCATTGTTTGAATAATTAATAATAATAATTAATAATAATGATAATGATAATTACCACATTAATTAGCTCTCTTTTTCATATTGGACATATACTCATAGGTGCTTTACATATTTTGCCCTGATCATCAGGTTGATCATCAGGTTGTAAGTGGGCTGTCCTAGAATGCAGTCACGGCACATCCGCTTACACCTTCACAGGTACCTATTTATTCACCTGGGTGGAGTGAGGTTTTTTTGGAATTAATTTTCTGCCTAGAATAATCCTACATCCCGAGCAGAATTTCATCCCAGGACCATTCAATTCTTAGGCCTGCGTCTTAGCATTAGACCATATTCCACATTGGTAGAAACATCTTACCATCATATTGCTCTGTATTTTTCAATGGTTAGAATTTATCATGTGATGTATTTCAGCCAATCAGAGTTTTATATTTCATAAAATGCTCCATAATGTTTTATCAACTTAAGACTCTGTTGTTTTTTTTTTAAATAGTTACTTGAGAACCAGTTGTCGGAGGAAATCCATAAGTATGCTGTAGAAAGGAAACGCTCAATGGAAGAGAAAGAGCAACTCAGTGGAGATATACTTATGCTGAAAGAACTGATCACAAGTAAAACGACATCAGAAAAAGAGTAAGCTTATTTTTTTCTTCACCTGTTATTCCTATCTTTGTAACAGTAGTATTATTTGAAATAATAATTTAAATTATCATACCTTAGATTTATTGCCATTGGAAAATGTACATCAAATGCATACTTTCACTTTTGTACTATCCCTTGACCTGATGATAGAACATTTCAAAAGCTGACAAACAAGCTTAGAACATTTTGGATGTTTTTGTTTTTTTCAGTAAAGCAAAATAAATATAAAACAGTGTTTTCTTTAGGCTGACAAATGTACCAGTACTTTTGTGTTCAGAGCTACTTGAGATGCATATACTCCACTGCCAGTCTAGTGAATGACATATATATATTCCAGGACTTTTCCTGTTTACATGATTTAAAAATTTCAATAAAAAAGCTTTAAAATCTGGCCTGGAATTCACCTACTGTTCATACAGCTGTTCTTAGACTTGATTTCAAGAACGTACATCGGAAAACATTCGCCGTATTATTTCATTCAAAGTTTTCATACATGTTCACAGGAAGGTAACTAGCTCAAAGACAGTTAATTTGTTATTATATCTTTGATAATTAATTAGATAATCATAGTTGTAAATTGCATTCTTAATTCAAGTCCAAGGATTTCTGCAAGAACGGTTGGTGAATTCGAGTCATGACTTTCAGGACTGAGGAAAAGTTTCCCAACAGAGAAGGCTCGTAAATGTGATAAACTCCATACTGCCTCAGTCTCATTTAACCCTTTGCCTGCTGAAAAAATTGTCGTCTGCTTAAATTGTCATCTGCATTTAAAATTAATCGGATTCGCCTGGATCTGGATTAGATGCCGAGTGACTCAGTGTCTAATCTGGATCCAAGCTGTTTACAAATTCTATCACGGTCGTGCTTAGCAGGCTAAAGGGTAGAAAAACAAATCCAGAGCCAAATTGAAACATTGTATAACTCCACTCTGGATCTTTTTCCTTTGTGTATAAAATTTGCTCTAAAAGCATTTAACACAAAAAGCATGATTTACCAGACTTTCAGTAAATTTTTAACTAAAACAAAAATTGGCTAGAACATTTTGAAATTGATTGAACAGTATTTCTGTTAGCGCCAATGTTTCAAAGAAAACTATTACAACGACACATGATAGATATAGCTTTTTAATGTCATAAGTCTTTTATTGTGCTTTAAGTCCATCTGGCACCTGAAGAAATTATTATTCTATGTAATCTTATCATTTATGATTTTAGGCTAAGAGACAAAATGGTGGGACAGGAACATCGTGTCAATGAAATTGCCCTGCTTGCAAAGGATCAGAGGTAAAACTGAAAGCACCAACTTGTGATTAAATAACTTATCAAAGAATTTCTTCATAAAGGATTAAAATATAGAAGATTTTTAGAAGTATCATTATGCTAATGGTCTCTGTTCAGTGATTACCGTATTGTTATGTGTATTATACGCTACCATGTATAATACGCACATGGTTTTTTGCGGTCGAAATCTATGAAAAAAAAAAAAAAA
>JAULCC010623289.1:0-10185 GCA_032358795.1 Nuttallia obscurata
GCCAGGGGGCGGAGTCAGTTATAGTGAAAACTTTAAAAATCTTCTTCTTCAAAACTAGATGCCAGATTTGAAAATAATTTGGCACAAATCATTGCCTTCAGGGGTTAAGGCTGTCATATTCAGGTGAGCGCCTCTAGGGCCATCATGGCCCTCTTGTTTTTTAAGTGGCTACTATAAATAGTTATTGCAAATAATGGGCTTGTCTTAAAGTGCACGAAGGCCCATATGACTCTAGATTCGGTGGAGATCGTTGACAAAATGTAAGTATAAACTGTTTCTTTTTATTTGTGTGTGCATGTTTGACAGCTTGATAATATCTACAATAAATATAATCCTTTCGATTTGACACTCTTACATAGGTACCATGTTTTAATTACACTAATTCGGGTGTTTTTTCTGACAATGCATTTTCTGTCATTCCTTTAATTGTAGAATTATACACAGAGTTGAAAAATTCATACATCGGATGCAACTGAAAGGATTTTTACCTATTAAATGTACAAAAGAATAAATAGTTTCATCTCTAAGTTCGTGTTTTGGCAATATCGTGACCGGGTGGATTAAAGCAAATAACTCGATACATCTCTTAGGATGGTAATACAGAAACATTTATCACGGGGATGTCCAGGCTGCGTGACCTAGCTTTAGAAAAATCCAAGATGGCGGCCGACGAGAAATTTTCATTTTTTCATTGACCAGTATTCTGGAATGCTGAAAAAATGTGATTTAATTTGATTATCAGCCATTATTCGGCATTTTGACATCATAACAATTAATTGCCAATTATTTCGTTTTCAATATGTGATTAAGCGTAGTCTTCTTAAAACTGTGTGAATTGCATAAATTGATACAAAACTGATAAAATGAAGTTATTTTAAAATCTTTTGCTAAAAGTAATTCAAGCCCAATGCTGATCACCATTCACATGAAAATTTCTCTGGAACAGTGATGAAAATCTTCTGTACAGAGATATGTTCACGAGAGTTATAAAGGCAGCGAAAAGACTGTTTAAGAAGATATGTACTAAACTAATTACCTTTTATTATGGAATTGAATTGAGGTGTTCTTTCTACATTATTTATAAACGAAATTGATTTACTCGTTTTATCAAAATTGCAAAGATCTCATTTATACAAAAGCCTCAATTGAAACATTTGTATTGTAAGAAATTTCAGATAATGGTTTAAATTTTGCGGGCCTATGATATGATAAAGCCGAAATAAACATTACTTCTTATTCACCGTGAGGGCAAGTGTTCATAAAAATTTAAAACTATGGAAGCTATTTATGAAAAATGAAACTGTCAACTCTTTACGTTAAAGTACAGGAGATACTTTTCGGTTCCTGGGGGCCGTTTTATTAAACTTCGTACAAACTTTCGTATATTTTTCGAAAACTCTTTCATATGAATTTTCGTGGTCCATCATGACGACCGTCATGATACATACGATCGATACTTACCCGTCGTTGAAAATCTTCGTAAATTTACGAATTCGTAAATCAGAACTTCTTAGGATATTTAAATGAAACACCTAAGAATTCGGACATTCGTATGAAGTTTGAATAAAACTGGTTTAAAGTACCCGATTCGCGAATTAAGATAACAGGTAGGTGTATTTGGAAGGTATCCAAAAGCCAATTATAGCGACAACTCATTCCTCGAAAATGAAAGGAGACTAAATTACTAGAGGTAATATCGCAAACACTGGATAACAAGCATAGAACGCGGGGGACTAAGATCGGGTTTTTGTACAGATAAATGAAGGTTGATAAATCTTGTCAGTTTTATAGTTTTCAAAATTGCCGGTTTTTTATCGGGTAAAGCAACTGAAATATCTTATTTTCATTTAAATTGAAAAGAATACACCAACAAATCTGATTATGCAGACC
The DNA here is from genome assembly GCA_032358795.1 of Nuttallia obscurata. Taxonomy (NCBI): domain Eukaryota; kingdom Metazoa; phylum Mollusca; class Bivalvia; order Cardiida; family Psammobiidae; genus Nuttallia; species Nuttallia obscurata. Next base: position 1,891 of record JAULCC010623289.1, read on the forward strand.
TACAAGACATTATGAATGTTATACACTTTCACATGATAAAGAGTATCCCGAAATAGAAAACTCACATTGTGTTTGTCCTATTATTGCACTTGTCAATATTTAATACGGGGTTATAAAAGTTCACTGGATAATTTAGCACGATACTGAAACTATGCTGTTTAATTATTGAAACGTGTGTTTTTTTTATGGATAGAAATAGGAGACGCAGTCTATTCTTAAAAAAACACTTACAGAATTGTCGTTTGTTGTCTCTTAAATCGAATGGACGACGTCTAGTGGTAAGCCGCATGCCTCGGGATAGAAGGGCCCTGTGTTCAAATCCAGCCCGGGTCACATATTGTTTTTTGGGCAGTAAGTAGCAGTATCACTGTGAAGCACTCTTGAGCGAATGTCCATTATGATAATAGTGCTAGATAAATGTGGTACATTATTATTTAATATATTTATATTTATTATATATTTTATATAATTTATCGATTTATGATAGTTTCATCCAGATTGTTCGCAATTAAGTGTCAAATGAGAACCTGGTGGAAAAAGTAATCAGCTGTTGGTTAGATGACATTTATACTGGCTCGCTATAGGCTGTGTTTGAAAGAAATCCAAAAAAGGGACAATATTGTATACTCATTCCTCGAAACTGAAAGTAGAACTAAGTACACTTTGAGGTTATATATGAAACAAAGGACGTATTACGTTGAACACGGGCATAATAATGACTGGGTTAAGGATAAATGAATGTTTACAGCAGTGCGGTGGCTCGGGTGGCAACTTGTGAGAAGAGTACAATAGTTTGTAATTCACATGCATGCATAAAAAAAGTATCGATGTATTTGTTAAAATGAATATATGTCACAGATCATACTCCCTGGTATATCAATAGGTGCTTGATGGCATATACCGTTAGGAGCCAGGCGTAACTACAAAGACAAAGCCAGCAACAAACTTTACAAAATTTAATATTTCTAATTTCAATATCTTATTCTTGCAACAATAGACTCCACCTCAGTAATCTTTGATTTTTGTTTTTAAGTTTGGGTAAGAAACTGAGGGGATTATGATCACTAAAAACAACAATGGGTGTCACTACAGAAGTTAAATAAACTTTAAAATGCTGAATTGCAAGAATAAGTGCAAGACTCTCTTTTTTCTATTGTTGAATATTTTTTTTCTGATGTTTGTTAAACTTTCTAGAAAAATAACAAACTAGATGCTCGACTTCAGCATTATCCTCTTGCATTAAAACAGCTCCTGCACCAATGTCACTGGCATCTACTGCAAATTTAAATAGTTTGTTAAAATCTGGAGCTAAGAGAATTGGTGTATCTATAAGTTTGGATTTTACTGTATCAAATTCATTTTGACATTTGTTGTTCCATACAAAATTTGTTCCTTTCTTTAGCATTTATTAAAGGTTCTGTAATATCAGAAAAGTTGTGACAAAATTTTCTATTATAGCCAGCCATACCAAGAAAACGCATCAGTTGTCTTCTACATGTAGGAACAGGAAATTCAGAGATAGCAATAACTTTAGCATCTATAGGTTTAACTTGACCCTGCTCCACAATATGACCTAGAAATATCAAAGTAGCATGACAAAATTCACTTTTTGCAAGATTAATTGCCAGTTTTGCACTTGTTAGCCGATCAAAGAATTCTCTGATTGCCCATAGATGATTATTCCATTCGTAGGTGTGGATAATGGCATCGTCTATGCAGGCATTACAACCAGGTTGACCCGAGAGTACCTTGTTTATAAGTCGTTGAAATAGAGCTGGCGAATTTTTCATTCCAAATAGCATGCCCTTGTACTGATACAAGCCATCAGGTTTAACGAAGGCTGAGATCTGCTTAGCTCTTTCAGTAAATGGAATCTGTCAGAACCCTTTCAGTATAGATCAAATTTTGTAACTTATTTTGCTTTTCCAACAAGGCCAATACAGTCGTCTATTCTTGGTATTGGAAAAGAATCTGATTTGGTGACAGAATTCACTTTACGATAATCTGTACACATTCTATATGTTCCGTCATATTTCGGCAGAAATATACATGGAGATCTGTAATTACTTTGACTAGTTTTAATAAAGTCATTGTCCAAAATATATTTCACTTCGTTTTGGAGATATTCCTGTTTCACTAGATTCATTCTGTAATGATGTTGTTTAATTGGTTTGGAGATTTGAACAATCACACCATGATGAATCATATTGGTTCTTGCTGGGATATCAGGGAATAAGTGCTCAAACTCCTGAATTATTTTTGCATTTCAGCTTTTTGGTGTGGCTCCAAGTGTGCAAGTTTCTGTTCTAAATTTCTCAAAATGTCTGAGTTTTGTAGCTTTGCAGAACTAGGATCAGAATTTTCAAACTACTCAGAAAATTCATGACCTAATTCTTGAATACAGAATTCTTGCTGAATAGAGCTAACTACTGTTACAGGTTTTGAAATAGAGCTATTTCTATCAATATATTCTTTCAATATATTTATATGACACATTTATTTTTGCTTACGCCTCCCAGGTGTGTTTATAATATAGTTTCCCTGATATAGGTAAAAGAGCAATGACCTTGTCACAAGGTTTGAAACTTCTTTTTTTTGCATTATTATCACATCTTGATTTCATTTTGCATTGCGTGACTTTGAGATTAGAACGAACCAATTCCCATGCTTTGACAATTTATTTCTAAAGTCGGAAAAGTACTGAAGCAAATTTAATGAAATTCCATCATCAGAAAGAATGTTCTCTTTTAACAACTTTAGCGGTCCACGTACAGTGTGTTCAAATGGACTGATACCAAGAGATTCTTGTAAAGACTCTCTTACTTCAAATAACAGTAAATGGATGCCCTCATCCCAGTCCTTTTCAGAGTCAAAACATTATGACCTAATAATATTTTTCAATGTGTGGTGAAATCGTTCCAGTGCACCTTGGCTTTCTCGATGATAAGCTGAAGACCTATACTGCTTTATTCTTAATTCAAGCATTACTTGTTGGAAAATGCCAGACATAAAATTGGATCCTTGGTCAGATTGAACTGACTTTGGTAGACCAACAAATGTGAAAATTTCACAAGGGTCTTAATAATTGCTTTGGTCTTGATATTTCTTAAAGAAATAGCTTATGGGAAGCGAGTTGAAGCACACATTACTGTCAAAAGATACTCAGAAGCTGACTTTGTTCTAGGTAAAGGACCAATACAGTCTATGAAGATCCTACTAAAAGGTTCATCAAACGCAGGAATGAGCTCTAAGTGAGCTTTTGGTATTATTTGATTAGGTTTTCTTACCATTTGACAAGTACGGCAAGTTTTGCACTACCTAGAGACATCTGCTTTAATACCAGACCAGAAGAAATGATTAAAAATATTGATAGGATTTGTTCATACCTAAATGATATGACATGTGTGTTTCATGGGCTAAACTGAGTATTTCGTTGCTGTATGCCTTTGGGACCAGAATTTGATAAAGCACAGCCCAATCATCATCAGCTAAAACATCGGATGGTCGCCATGTTCTCATTAAAATCCCATTCTTGTATAATAACAAAATGGGTCTTGTGAAAGCCCTGTGGAAAAGTTTCGAAATCTCAGGATCATTATGTTTTCCTGGATAAGTTGTGACATTGACAGTGAGTCATGACCTTGGTCTTTTACTCTGGTGACTGACCAGACATTGACAAGTCTGCCTGAGATTCAGACAGACTAGGGGTTGAAGGTGTACCAGCCTTATCAAAAATCTGACCTATAAAAGAATAAGATAGGTCAATATCTGTAAAATGGTAATTCTGAATGACTTTCTGAGCCAAAGCTCGAGTAACTGCACAGGAAGGGTAAAGGTCAGGAAATTCCTGCTCAATAGGGTCAGAGATTTGATCCATATTTGGTTTGTCAATTACAAGTGGATTAACCAAAACCTTATCTTCAGCTAAGTCATTGCCTAGCAATAAATGAACACTTTTGAAAGGTAAGAAATGTCTAATACCAACAGTTACAGGTCCAGTAACCATCTCTGAGAGTAAATGAATAGTCTGGAGAGGGAAATTAAGATTATCAATCTCTACTCCTGAATGAGAACACTAGTTCCAGAAGAAGTCTTCTCTGAAAAAGGCAGGGTATCTGCTAAAATAAGAGATTGAGAGGCTCCTGTGTCTCTCAAAAATCTTTATAGGGGTAGCTGCACAATGATCACCTGTAAGTGATACAAAACCATTCCTAAGGAACGGTTCATAAATCTCAGTAATAGAATTAGACCTTGGCTCTCTAACCATGACACGTGTTTGAATCTCAATACAAGACTGAGCTTTTGACTTTAAAGTGGTGAGATCTGTAGGTTTATGTTCATCACGTTGTTGTTGTTGCTTCCTTTTTAAGGTTAAACAGTCTGAAATAACGAGACCAGTTTTCTTACAATATTATATGTTGGTTGAGATAAGGGATTTTGACCTTTGGTGTCATTGAATGATCTTTGTTTTGGTGTACTAGGCTGAATCTGCAGACTAGACTGATTATTGGAAGATACTTTAAAATTATTGTGAGGGTAAGAGAATAGTCGTCGGCCAAACGAACTGCCTCGTCCAAAGTTTCTACCTGTTTTTTCGTCTAAGAATGACATAACATCAGAACGAATGCAATCTTTAAATTCTTCAACAAGCAGAAGTTGTCTTAATTTTTCATGATTTTATCTCTTTTCTTAGATGAACACCATCTTTCAAATAACTGTTCTTTTGTTCTAGCCAATTCGACATGATTTTGACGATTTTCTTTTCTACAAGTTCTAATTTTCTGCCATAAGCCTCTGGAACTAATTCATAACCCTTAAGAATAGATTCTTTAACTAGAACTTTGTGCAACAGTAAGCTGAGTATAAATTTCGTCTAATTTTGCCTATTAAAACACTTTGTAAAAGAAAGGTCCAATGCTCTCTAGGTCATTTCTAATTTTTCAGCTACTTTTTCAAAATGAAGAAAATACTTATCAACTTCCTTTGCTTGAAATAGAGGAACAAAACTTATATTTAAATTGAGTATTTTTTCTTGATTCAATCTGATTTGCATTTTCTTTAACTTCTAATTTTCTCAATCTTAATTGAAGTTGTCTTTCTTCTTTCTCTCTCTCAAATTGTATCCGTTTTTCCTCTCTCTTTCAAATTGTAACTGTTTTTTTTCTTCAAACTTTCTATCTTGCATTTCCTCTAATTTAAGTTTGATTTCAGGCTCTTTGAGTGTAGTGGGGATTCTACAATGAGAAAAAGTGCTCTCTCGTTAAATATATCCTCATCAATTTAATATTGAATCAAAATATTCTTAATTTCTTTTTTACGCATAGAAGATTCAATATCAGACAATTGATAATATTTTACAAGATTGAGCAAATCAGATTTCTTAGCCAAATTAAACTCCTTATTGGAAGGTACAGCTAAAGACGTTTCCTAATTGAAAGACATGATAGCTTGCTGCTGGTTTCAAAAAGTAAAATAAATGTATGTACGGATAATTTTGTTAAATAAATTCAAATTCCGGACGAGCCCCCAATTTCTGTTACGAGCCAGGCGTAACAAGAAGGACAAAGCCAGCAACAAACTTTACAAAAATTATAAATTAAAAATATAAATACCCAAATCACAATTCCAAATATCCAACATTATTCTTATCCTGTTAAAAGTCCTTTTTAGTCCAGTTGTTGAAAGTTCCTGAACACTTTAAATTAAAACTCCATTCTTGAATAAATCCAAGTAATCCACAAAGATGTTGTCATTAAATAGTATCTAAAGAATAATTCAGAATTTTCACAAAGTATCTTCATGTAATGTCAAACATAACCAAAGATCCAGATACCCAGCTTCCCTAGCCCTTATATATGTTTTCTGAAGTTCTAGAACTATTTAACTTGATAACATATTAAGATCATGTTACCAATTGTTTACAAGTTTTATGCTAAAAAAGCTTTCTTGAATAATCTCCAATATTCTCAATTTTCTGGAACATTCTACATCTATCATCTAAAAGATGATAACTTCTTTAAGATTCTAAAAATAGACATTGCAGGTAAACAGGTGCTCATTTACTATAAATTTCATTTCAAATATCGAAACAAGTAAATTATTCACAAATAAGTTGTCTATATAACAGCATATACTGTTGGGCATATAGCCTTTGTACCAAAAAAACATGAAACAAAAAATGATTATAAAGTTTTTTGGTCAATTATTTCAAATGCATGTCGTGGTTTTTATTGTTACAAAGTAAAAATGTCAAATGAATATAATACGATTACCAACCGGCATTGTTAGTCTTGTGTTGGTTAAACTCTGTCATAATTCAGCATACCCTGTTGTTTGTTTGTTTGTTTAATTTCCATCACTTTCTGTTAGGGGCTAATGGAAGGAGGCGCATACAGATAACTCTTCTGTAGAGTTCTCTGGTTCTATCACGTGCCCAGTGATACACGTGTGGGCTGAAACCCGAACAGTCACTTTATCTGACACCGATAAACCTGTCGTACTGCTAACCCTTAATCCTGATCACCAAGGAGGGAGTTTAGATTTTTCATGTGAGGAAACCTTCCAGCTGACTTGCGGTAGGTCGGTGGTTCTACCCGGGTGCATTCTGTGCTTAAAATAGTGTACATAGGTCCCCCGGGGTCTTTCTCTACCTGTAATGAACTGGACGTCGCTGGACGTTAAAAATCCAAACAAACAAACCAAGGAGTGAAAGGGACATTTTCTTGGTCCTCAATAGAAGCTGTTGTCCATTAAGGGTCCATTCTTGGCCCTCTGCTCTTTCTCATTAATATCAATGATATAGTGTCTGTCATACAATCTAACAATCTCTGAATTGGCAAAATATTGTGTAGTTTCCTTTAACCCATCTAAAACAGAGTCTTTACTGATTTCTATACATCCCACATTACAAATATTAAACAACTAAATAGCCAGAGTTGATTCACACAAACAACTTGCAATATATTCTTTCAAATGTCGGTAAATGACATTCTCATATAGAATATATATAAAACAAAACAAAGGCATGGGGTTAAATAAATATTATGCGTAAAATCAAATAAATTTTAGACAGAGCAGCACTTGAAACGATATATCCCAGTTTTACCCTGATATTATATTATTCAGATGTTGCTTGAATTAGAAAATATACAAAATAAGGCTGCCATAATCGCTGTTGTGCAACTGAACAAGTAATTAATAATCTTGAAAAAACAACAACAATTGGATGCAAATATCTAGCATGTAGAAGACGCAAACACAAACTTACACTTTTCTTTAAAATGGTTCATTATAACACTTCTACGTATCTATCTTCTTTAGTCTCTACTCTTGTTGATGAGGAAACAAGGTATCTCTAGCGAAATGCAGAAAAATTCCACATTCCTCATGTCAGGTCTCAGCTGTACTCTTTTAAATACTTAAACATCTGTGATATTTGAGTGGAACTCCTTGTCTTTACATGTTAAAAATACTAATTCCTATCATCTTTCAAAAAAGCGCTTAATCATAAAGATGAACATCCTATTCTGTCATACTACTATACCGGAAAAAGGAAGGCTCAAGTTCTCGATATACGTCTTATAACAACCTGCAGCTTTTTTAATCTAACTTTGTTTCAAACAAAATTTTACCGACTCACCATTGTGTTACTGTGGATGTATTGATAGAGTCAATCTAATTTTCTTTACCTATCTTGAATACCATAAATCGAATTTGTCCAGCTACAGTGAAACTTCTCTTAATAATGATTCGAAAACTTCTACTTTTGAAGCAGTGCTAGCTTTCATGTCAAATTCTAACCGTTTTTGATAACTTAGGTTCTGCTTGACAGTGGATCTATCGCCCCTTTTGGGCGGGATTGTCCCGCTCGTCTGGGTTTCGATTCCAAATGACCAAGTACTACTCAAATAAATACATTCCTTTTCTAAAACATCTCCATCTTTCTGCTACTGTGAGTTATTTTCTATTTTTTGCCTTTTTGTGTTTTTATTTACATCTTTATATTTTTCTGTTGTTGTTTTTTTTTCTTTTAAATCTTATTTTCTGAAATTGATACATGTATATGAACAAAGGTTTTTAATCAACCAGATTTTAATTTATTCTACGTTATCTAATAAATTTTACTTTCATTTCAAATTCAAACAGTTTCTGATAACTAAGGTCAGCTTGACTTGGATCTATTGCCCCTTTGGGCGGGGTTGTCCGGCTTGTCTGGGTTTCCATTCCAAATGAACAAGAACTACACAAATACATTATTTTTCTAAAACATCTCCATCTTTCTGCTGCTGTGTGTTA
>JAULCC010623300.1:0-10185 GCA_032358795.1 Nuttallia obscurata
GTTGCTGTCTTGGATATACCTTGTATGTCATTTGTAACTGTCTTGGGTATACCTTGTATGTCATTTGTAACTGTCTTGGATAAACCTTGTGTGCCATTTGTAACTGTCTTGGGTATACCTTGTATGTCATTTGTAACTGTCTTGGGTATACCTTGTATGTCATTTGTAACTGTCTTGGATATACCTTGTATGTCATTTGTTGCTGTCTTGGGTATACCTTGTATGTCATTTGTTGCTGTCTTGGGTATACCTTGTATGTCATTTGTAACTGGCTTGGGTATACCTTGTATGTCATTTGAAACTGTTTTGGTTATGCCTTATATGTCATTTGTAACTGTCTTGGATATACCTTGTATGTCATTTGTAACTGTCTTGGGTATACTTTGTATGTCATTTGTAACTGTCTGAGGTATGCCTTGTATGTCATTTGTAACTGTACTGTGTACACCTTGTATGTCATTTGTTGCTGTTTTGGATATACATTGTATGTCATTTGTAACTGTCTTTGGTATACCTTGTATGTCATTTGTAACTGTCTTGGATATACCTTGTATGTCAATGTAACTGTCTTTGGTATACCTTGTATGTCATTTGTAACTGTCATGGGTACACCTTGTATGTCATTTGTAACTGTCTTGGGTATATCTTGTATGTCATTTGTAACTGTCTTAGGTATGCCTTGTATGTCATTTGTAACTGTCTTGGGTATACCTTGTATGTCATTTGTTGCTGTATTGGATATACCTTGTATGTCATTGTAACTGTCTTGGGTATACCTAGATTGTCATTTGTAACTGTCTTGGGTTTACCTTGTTTGTCATTTGTAACTGTCTTGGGTATATCTTGTATGTCATTTGTAACTGTCTTTGGTATACCTTGTATGTCATTTGTAACTGTCTTGGATATACCTTGTATGTTAATGTAACTGTCTTGGGTATACCTTGTATGTCATTTGTAACTGTCTTTGGTACACCTTGTATGTCATTTGTAACTGTCTTGGGTATACCTTGTATGTCATTTGTAACTGTCTTGGGTATACTTTGTATGTCATTTGTAACTGTCTTTGGTACACCTTGTATGTCATTTGTAACTGTCTTGGGTATACCTTGTATGTCATTTGTAACTGTCTTTTGTATACCTTGTATGTTATTTGTAACTGTATTGGGTTTACCTTGTACATCATATGTAACTGTTTTTGGTATACCTTACTTCTACTATTATTTAATCTTTGTTAATTTTTAGTGATGCTTCTAATGAGACATAGTTTCTTGTTAATGGGTTAAGACAATTTATATAAGCATGCAATTAAAATATTGTCCTAAGTGTAGTAATAGTTATTTATAATCTAGTAAAAATTATGTTCCATTAAACATTTCCATATATTCATTGATTATTGACTCATGGTTTTTACATGACAAATTTATCTGACATTTACTATGCATGTCACAGGTTCGTTTTTAGCATACATAATTCTATCAATGTGTAGATCCAGTCATCATTGACAAGTCACTGACATTACCTGACTATTCACATCAGATCTGGAAACTGACATTGTGAGATATTGACTTTGTAGCAGATTTTCTTAATGGTTATGTACATTCTGGCCACTGACAGTTTTGGAAATTGACAATCTTGTCATTGACATGTTTTGTATATGACTTTTTTTGCCACTGATATTTTCTACATTTACCCTTTTGGGCATTTACCACTTTGGACATTGACATATTTCACAATTGAAATTTCTACTATATAATATTTCTTGCTTATTCTGGTTGTTGACATCAAGCCACTAACATTTCTGGCTTATTTTAGCTGTAAGCTTTTTTTGCCACTGAAATTTTTGACTGTTAGCAAGTGGCCACTGATATTTCTGGCTGTTGACATCTAGAAAGTGGCATTTCTAATCTTTAATATTTCTTACCACTGACATTTCTAGCTGTTGACGTCTGAGCGCTGACATTTCTGGCTGTTGCTGTTGGCATTGACATCAAGGGTCTAACATTTCTAGTGGTAGACATTTCTGGCCACTAGCATTTCTGGCTGTTGACATCTAGACATTAATATTCTTTTCTTATAGATTTCTGACCACTTACATTTTGGCAGTTTACATATTTATCCAACGACATTTAAGACCACTGATATATGACATTTCTGGTCACTAATTGTTTAGGTCATTGATTTTTCTAGTCATTTATTTCTCTAAACCATTGACCTACTGACCACTTAAATTTTGTCAAAATTAATTTCTGACTGTTGACATCTGGCCTCTGATCTTTCTGGCCCAAGATATTTCATGTTGTTGACATTTCCTGCCACTAAAATTTATGGCTGTTGACATATGACCACTGACATAACTTGCTACTGGCATGTACGGCTGTTGACCTTTGCCCACTGACATTTCTTGCCACTAGCATTTATGACTGTTGACATATGCCCACTGACTGTCCATTTCTCACTGTTGACACATGACAACTGACATTTCTTGCCACTGACATTACTGACTGCTGACAATCATATCACAGTAGGCAACTGATATATATACATAATTATCATATGCAGTAGATATTTCATGTCACATGTCCACATGTAACTTATTTGTCACCAGCTGTCACTCTGACTTATATCAAATATAAATAGTTATTCTTTTTTATTCTTTTTTACAGGTCTAGGTGTAATAATAAGTATGACTCACATATGTATAGACAAAAGGCCATAACAAGTGAAAACTGATAATTCATAAATATTCATAACCAACAATACTGATAAAATCCATAAAGCCACAGTTGTATAGGGTAAATACAGATACAAGGTGAACACCACCAAAAAACATAAAAACAAATCTGCCAAAACTTATAAAGATTGTGCTAGTTGAGCTCCCTTGCTTGGCACTCAGCATTATAACAAGGGTTGTTCTATCTAGGACTGGTTTTTGACTGGGTGTCAGTAAAATGTGACTGAATGGGGTGTACATGTGATGTCTGCTGCATTGGGCTTCATCAAGGCATACAGCACTATTACTTGCATTAAGCATTTACCATCATGATATGACTGAAATACTGCTGAAGCAACATAATATACAAAAACATGTGAAGATAAATTAAGCAAACTAAAGAAAAACAAAGGAAAATATATTCCTGGATTACAGTGATGCTGACATATTAACAATAAGAACACTTATATAATGATCACTGAAAAGGTTTTAACCCTTAGGTTGCTAAGCGCGACTGTGATAGAATTTGCAAACAGCTTGGATCCAGATTAGACACCGAGTAACTCATGGTCTTATCTGGATCCAAGCTGTTTGACACTTGGCCAAGTGTTTCTCAAAATGATTGGCGAATCCGATATTTTTTAATCCAGGCAGATGACAGTTTAAGCAGACGACATTTTTTTCAGCAGACTAAGGGTTAAGAGGCTGATTTTCATTGTTGTCCTTTTTTGCTAGGGGATCATAAATTGATACACTGCTTCTGTCTGATTTACTGTTGCAATATCTAGGCCACAGTGTTTGCCCAGTCAGATCTCATCCATGCCATCATGGTGTGAATCAAATCAGATCATAGACATTACTTTTGGATAGGGGCTAGGGGGCTCAGTGGCCGAGGGCTGTATTGAAATGGTCTTTGACTAGCAGTCTATCAGCCCCTCATGACTGTGGGTTGGAATCCTGGTCTGGGCACTTTGAATTCTTCAAGTGAGGAAGCCTTCCAGCTGGCTTGCGGTAGGTCAGTGATTCTACCTGGATGCACTCTTTGCCTGAAATAGTGTACAGAGGTCCTTTGGGGTCTTCCTCCACCTGTATTGAGCTGGATGTCGTGATATGACTGAAATACTGTTAAGGCGACTTTAAGTTCCTAATAAACAAATAAGCAAATACACTTGGATAACTACTGAATATGTTGCAGTTGTTCAGTGCCTTATAGTAAATTCTCCTAAATGACTCATCTTTGGCTGTTGATACAGATTTTAAACAAGCCATACATGCTGGCATGCTACATATCTGATAAAAAATGTGTAATTTAATAAACACCAGAATACTGATACTTCCTGCTGAAGTCCTTTGATAATCATACAATATTTTCATTATCTATATTTAATTTAAGTTCAGAATTACAGGAATTAAATACACATAGTAGTTAGCACACAGCTTGAACAAAAAGGGCAGTGCTGATAATATAATGCCATTGGCTGTAGCAATCATTCAAATTTATGGCATATTATACATTATAACAGAACTTATGGTGCCAGGATGAAATAAAGTCATTATTTATCTTGTAATATCCATCATGGGTTGATAATCACTAGTGATTTTGGTGTTCTAATGACATCACAATATTTGCATCCCGGTTGGGCACTATTAAATTCCTTAAAGCCTCTTGAATAAACTGGAAACCATGATGATGTCACTTCAATAACAAAATCATCAGATGACGTTAAAATTAGCTATTGTGTATAAAATTGAGATGTTTGTGTATTCATATGACACCTTTATCTGTTAATTATGAAGTTATGTTATAAATAGCATCTTGCATTGGTGCTCATGAATTATTGGATTTATCAAATTTGTCTTTTGAAAACGATAAAATCTTGACAAGTCTCGTTTTCATCGGTTTAACAAAACTCATTTTATAAATCCAATAATTCATGAGCATTCATGTAAGATCCTCTATTTCATGATAAATTCAAATGATACAGAGACGAGTGACAGATTATAGTTTTTGTTACATTGTTATATAATACTTTTGCTATACTGTCAGTTTCTCTCTATGTTTCAGCTGGTACAAGCCATGCCTTGGAACCAGTCCCCTAGGATAGATGATGAGTGGAAGAAAAAGGTGGCTGCAGAAATGTTAAACAGTCTTAGCCCTGCTAGGTACGATATACATCCATTGTTACCAGCAAATCTATTGACTAAGGCAGGAACTTTTGTTTAGTTTTTTTCAGAATATCAGGAATATTCTTTTGTAGAATGGGAAGCAAATTTGAAGCAAACTCCATAATTTTACAAATTTCTTATGTCTCACACATTGGAACATTTGTATAAATGTATAAATGCATTGGTTGGTTGGAATCCTTTATATTAGATGATCCACAATTAACATAGCTAGTGACGTAATGTCTCTTACAATTAACATAGCTAGTGATGTAATGTCTCTTAAAATTAACATAGATTCTGACGTAATGTCTCTTACAATTAACATAGCTAGTGACAAAATGTCTCTTACAATTAACATAGCTAGTAATGTAATGTCTCTTACAATTAACATAGCTAGTGATGTTATGTCTCTTACAATTAACATAGCTAGTGATGTTATGTCTCTTAGAACCAACATAGCTAGTGACTTAATGTCTCTTACAATGAACATAGCTAGTGACGTAATGTCTCTTCAGCATGCTCAATTGATAAATATATTGATGAATATATGCAGTATTTCATCTTGTGCATATCTGTAAACTTTTTATGTAGAAAACTACTAAATGAAACCCCGTTTCTACTATATAGAGTAAAGAAAATGAGTTATTTGGAAAATTTACATCCAATTTAACTATACATTGGTCTTACTACCAGACATTACTCTGAATAAAGTATTTTAGTATCAAAGTTGTGTGTTAAATTATTAAATTAAATGATGTAGTGGATATGGTGTCTGATTTTGGTTCAGCAGGTTGCAGGTTTGAACCCCCCAAGGGGACCTTTCTCATGACCTTCATTTGACACCAAGTACTGGTTCATACCAGGAAACGGACTAAAATGTGTTTCTACAAGCCATAGGCTATCAACATAATCGAGCTAAAATAAATAAAGTTTAAACCAAATTTGTTTGTCTAGTTCTATATTGATAAACCAGAATTTTTTGAGGGGATCATTATATGAGTTAGTGTGTTTGTACACACTCTTTTTAACAGACATATCTGCATTTAAGGTATAACAAAACTCCCCTAAAACTTATATACCATTCTACCAGACTTTCACAATCTGGTTAGACTGTCTGTACAATCAGCATTTGTCAATCAAAGGCAGAAGATACTGGGGGATGGGATGTGGGTGGGGATGGATTGATTGTCTATATATATATTTTCCAATATGGCTAATAAAGTTAACAGAACCATGAACATTAAAAACATGAAAAGCATGTTTTTGGCTGAGTGAATATTTTCAGGCATATTGATCGACTGTTACAAACTCCATTTACCCTTATGACTTTTTGACATCAAGTTAGCAGAAAATCACCAAGGTTGAACATTTCTGTGTATAAGCACTTTATGAGACAGTACAACCTAAGTTATAAATGTTTTTATGAACTTTTCATAGATATATTATTGTTTAACAGGCTGGCTAAAAGTATATTATTGTATAACAGGCTGGCTAAAAGTATATTATTGTATAACAGGCTGGCTAAAAGTATATTATTGTTTAACAGGCTGGCTAAAAGTATATTATTGTTTAACAGGCTGGCTAAAAGTATATCCTCCCAGATCAAAGATCGCCTCAACAAATCCCATGATGCATTCTCAGCAGCCTTACGACAGCTGGAATTGAAACACACAGGGCGCCTTGACAAAATTGAGGAGGAAAGACTTAAACTGAGGAAAAACTTTGCACCTAGAGTTGCAAAGGTGGCCCTTGAGAGCACCTCTCTGAAAGATGTCATTCTATATGGTAAGTTACCACCTAGAGTTGCAAAGGTGGCCCTTTTTTTAACACTTTTAAATAGCACTCTTTTTTCATATTGGACATACATTCAAAGGTGCTTTTCATAATTTGCCCCTATCATCAGGTTGTTAGTTGGCCGTTAATTCATGGCGCAGATTGCAGCCATGGCATGTTGGCTTACATCTTCACAGGTACTCATTTATATGCCTGGGTGGAGTGAGGCAAATGGGATTAATTTTCTGCCCAGAAAAATCTGATGACCCGGGAGGGATTTGAACCCAGGACCCTTCGATCCAGAGGCCTACTTCTTACCACTAGACCACTGTCCTCTTGAGAGCACCTCTCTGAAAAATGTTTGTCTATATGGTAAGTTATCACCTGTAGAGTTGCAAAGGAAACCCTTGAAGGTTGTCTGATTGTAATCCTTCAAACACTGATAGTTTTCTGATAAACCCTTCCATCTCTTCCAATTGATCAGTCTATTTTTGGTAAATTTTATTGATTTTTCCGGTTAATTTTGTTTGTACAGTAAAAACTGTCTACAGTGACCGACCAACGGAGAATTAAAAAAAGGTCACTATAGACAGGGAGTCACTATACACAATCTGACTAAGATAGCTAAATTTGGATTTTTGTAACAAGCATGTATACACTTTCTAGCAAGGTCAAACGTATTTTATTCTATACATGCAACCATTTTGATGTAATTTGAAATATTATGATTAATTGAAAAAAATCTGATTTTAAAAAGTATAGATTTATGATAACATTTTACTGTCCCTTAGTTTCAAAAGAGCAGATATTGGGGTTTACACTGTTTGCAGTTTGTAATCTACATTTCTTAAGCTGTCAAAGGGGTAACACTGTAATGAAATGGTTCCAGGGGATTTCCCTACAACTTTTTCGCTTTAAAGGAGTGTAAAAAAATATGTAAATCTGTTGTATGTATAACTAAACATAAACTTATATTAATTTTGTAAAACTTCCCGTTACTTTTGTGAGAAAAACACTGCTGATAAATGGCCGTGGCCAATGTTTTACATCAGCGATTTAAAATGTATTTGTCTGTGTTTTAGTTCCATTATTTTCTTATGGTTTTCTGATATCATTTCTGTCTATTTGGCCATTTTTGTACAGTCTATTTGCATGCACAGATATTCGGAATGTATTCCTGACATACCAACTTCAAATGGTTGTTGTTGTAGAATAAAAGTCTTCAAGATAAACGAAATAAAAATGTCGTATAAAATGTTTTTTGTGGCCATATTTTGAACATTATCAGGGCTTGATATCATTACAATCTTATTCATAGTATTTACAATACTTTTTAGGGAATCTTGAAAAACTATATAGATATATAAAAAGTTTTAGGGAAACCCCTTTAAGCTGGAAACATTTATTTCTATTTCAAGGCAAGGGAAAAGGTATCATTGGTAAGTTATCTTTTCAGAGAGGACCAAAACATGATTGTTTTATATAACCTGACATAAGAGAAATATTGTTGAAGAAGACCAGTAACACAGCACAACAACAACAAGAGCCTTTCTCTATGTTATCTTGTATGAAATTTCTTTACTACAGGGATGCCACAAATGGGTAAAGAGATTGGTCGAGGACAGTATGGTGTGGTGTATGCGTGTGATCAATGGGCAAGTCACTCTCCATGTGCTGTCAAGTCAGTTGTCCCCCCTGATGATAAACACTGGAATGACTTGGCCTTGGAATTTTTCTATACAAAGTGAGTAGGCATGATATGCTGGTCCTTGTAAATACTATGAATTTAAAACAATTATGTTTAATTATTAAGGGATCACTTTGTTTGTCCATCCATCTGGCATCACAAAAAACATGCAAAAATTATGCCATTGCTAAATGTTTTTCTTCAGTATTGGTTAGAATACTTTTAATTTAAAGAAACATTTAAGGTATTTATGTTAAAATTGTTGTTGTTTTATCCAGAAAAATGTTCTGATGCTCATTTTAGAGACATTTAATCTCTTAAAAGAGAAATAGTATTTTTGAAATACAAATTATTTCAATGCAGTTTGCACCCTTGTTGGGTCAGGTGGGGTTGGGCAGATAATTGTTGTTTATTCATCATTTAAGCATCTTTTTCTTTTTACCAATAGAAATTTGAATTTGTCTGTCTGTCTGTCTGTCTGTCTCAATGAATTATTTTCCACTAAACTTGAGCATGTACTAATCTATACAGCAAATGAAATTAATACAGACCACACAGGAACACCTTTCTAGTTAAATGTTTTCACAGCATAAGTTTGTGACATTTTCTAACAGAGTGGAAATGTATTATTGTATAATTGCAGACATGTACCTGAACATGACAGAGTCGTAGCCCTTAAAGGGTCTGTGATAGATTACTCCTATGGAGGGGGGTCAACTCCTGCAGTGTTACTTGTTATGGATAGATTACAGAGAGATTTGTACACTGCCATAAAACAACAGCTGGACTGGGTGGCAAGGTAGGCAGTGTGCCCCTTTAAGCTCCATGGTTAAAGATGGGTAAGATGACAAAAATGCGAAAAATAAATTCAAGAAAAAAATGTTGAACTTTATTTTATTTTAAGGGATACAAAGTCCAGACCCAGTTCTTATAAGCATTTTACCTTGAGTATGAGAACATTTTCAAGCATCTGATTGGTCAGATGTGAGTATATATATATACTCACATCTTGCCAATCAGATGATTGTGTACATTCTCATAATCAACATCAAATGTTTATAAGCACCAGACCAGGTCATGTGGTGACTTTTCTAATTTTCTGTGCTTGAGGAAGACAGTTGTACCTGGGGGAAAACAACAAACGCCCTTCTGCAAGCTAGCTGGTTAGCTTCCTCACATAAAAATTTGTATGTCTTCAGCAAGACCGAAATTGACAACCTCAATGTAGAGAAGGACCAAGTGATTTTAAGTCATCAACTTTAACCCTTAGCCTGCTTAAAAAATTATCATCTGCTTAAACTGTCGTCTGCATGGATTTTAAAATTCTTCGAATTCGCCTAATATTTCGAGGAACAATTGGCCTTGTGTCAAACAGCTTTGATCTGGATTAGATGCGGAGTTACTCGGCTTCTTATCTGGATTCAAGCTGTTTGCATATTCTATATCAGTTGCACTTAGCAGGCTAAAGGTTAACACCTCTAGCAATCAGTTTCATTTAATTTCATAAACGTTCTCTTCAAATACATAAATACTTTCAGATCATAACAAAGTTTTCTGTTTTCAGACATCAAATGATCAAAATTTATTTCCCATGTGTGACACGCTCTGACCTTTTTAGCTCACCTGAGCCAGAGGCTCATGGTGAGCTATTGTGACCGGTGTTTGTCCGTCGTCCATCCGTCCGTCGTCCGTCTGTCCGTCAACATTTGCTTTAAACGACATCTCCTCCTAAACGGCTTAGCCAATTTTGATAAAACTTTACAGGAATAATTCTTAGGTGGTCCCCTATCAAAGTTGTTCAAAGAATTGGATTCCATGCAGAACTCTGGTTGCCATGGCAACAGAAAGG
>JAULCC010623311.1:0-10185 GCA_032358795.1 Nuttallia obscurata
GCGGTACCCGTATATTCTAACGCCTGCGGAGTAATACCCCGATAACAGTATACATATCATAGATCGAACAACACTGGTTTTGATATTAAGAACTACTTTTTAGGCGGAGTTAAAAGGCTCCTGAAAAATTACTTAAAATAGCAACGACTTGTTGGACTATTTCAGAGTTAAAGTATGCCTGTTCACAAACGTCAACGATATACATTTGTTAAATCTAGATGCGGCTGATACGATTATCGACTATTTTGTGAACGGGACGGCCTCTGGCGAACTGTATGATAAACTTGCACGCTTTGTGGACAAGTATGGCAACCGTATTGCTGGGTCGCAGAACCTTGAAAACGCCATCGGTAAGTAGCGTAGTATCATTTTGGTATTTTTTAAAAAGGGAACTTTGTGAATATTGCATTCTCTCCCTTGTCAGATAAAGACCAAACTAAAGCAAAACATACATCTGGTG
Source organism: Nuttallia obscurata (assembly GCA_032358795.1). Taxonomy (NCBI): domain Eukaryota; kingdom Metazoa; phylum Mollusca; class Bivalvia; order Cardiida; family Psammobiidae; genus Nuttallia; species Nuttallia obscurata. The sequence continues at coordinate 461 of JAULCC010623311.1, forward strand.
CAGGTAAACCCATACTAAAATAGGTTACTTTGAATATTACGTTACCTCCTACTTTCTTATTTATTTAGTAAACCCCCTTTTTCTTATTCATGTAGAATCCTTAAATTTTAATTTCTTAAAAAAGGTCAACTTATGGTAAGCTATGGATTTATATCAGAATAGCTCAGTTGGCTATTTGTATGGCTAAAGCACTAGTTTTCATTTTTTAAACTGAAAATTGAAAAAACAGCCTATTTCTAGCATGCAATGATATTTTGAAACTGTTATCATGTAGCTCCGTAAATAAAAATTGTTTATCCGGCACCGGGTTGAAATTGGTACGAGTAACATGATATATAGGTGTAGATGCCCCCTTGCAAACATATTGTCTACTTCGTTAATCTCTACAGCTCCTAGTACTACATGTAAGGATTGCAATTTATGCTGTTGAATGACCAATAATTGAAGGGTTATTTCCCCTTGCGCTTAAATACTTGATTTCGCTGAGCTCAAAATTAATGAAGTTATAATGGAGCAACAAAAGACATATACTCTACAGTACTGATTTATGTACGAAGTATAAACACCGTCATCCGAAGTTGAGTTTTGAAATATCCTCCAAGTTCCCCGCAGCTATAGTTCAACACATTCTACACAGACATTTGAGATTTCAGAGTGTCGGCTGAATTCAGATTTATTTCGTTCTAAATAAATTTACATAAGTTTCGTATCCTTTGCTAAGCTGTTTAGAAATCGTATTTTGCAAGGGAGTCAGCTATAGATTCAGAGGAGTTTCTTCAATTTCAGAGTTTTGTGACTTATGTCACCCATGTGCTTTCTTTTTGCTACCTCATGATAACTTTCTGCGCATGCGCGTGTTCTTTTCTAGTGATTTAGAAATGCTCATTCATACTGCGATTTCATTTCTGTATCACTAGTTTACAGTAAAATTTCCTAATCAGATTTTTACACATCAGTACTTGTTGGTACTCAAACGTTACAAATTTGTTTCGAGTACTGTATGTTTTATATAAATTATTTAACCTTTAGCCGAGTAACTCTGCGTCTAATCCGGATCCAAGCTGTTTGACACTCGGTCAATTGTTTCTCCAAATACTGCGCGAATCTGATTAATTTTAAAATCTAGGCAGACGACAGTTAAAGCAGACGACATTTGTTCAGCAGGCTAAAAATTAACTACTCTTTCTTTACTAACCATTTGAGTATTTCCTTTTTTCTATGAGTAAATAGTCAAGCACCCTTTTATCTATTCTTCTGCAATAAGTGACTGGTGATGATATTCGTCCACCTCATAAATGTTTTCCAGCTTATTACCACAGAATCAATTTTTTGTAAAGTGTAGTCAAACTGAGAATTTTGTTGTGCTTGGTTACAACAGTTTGTTGTTGTTGTTTTTTCAGAGTACGTCTTGATTCACATGAAAGAGGATCTGTTAGAAAACGTCCATGGGGAACATGTCTATGTATGTATAATAAACAAATAACATCAGATTAGTTAGATAGTAAAATTAAAACTGGCACAGGATTGTGGTAGCAACTGTGACATCTATTTGTATTTATATAAAAATCAGCCTTTAACCTTTAGTCTGCTACGGGCGACGTGATAGAATTTGCAAACAGTTTGGATCCAGAGCAGAAGCCGAGTAACTCGGCGTCTGCTCCGGATCTAAGCTGTTTGACACTCGGCTAATTGTTTCTGCAAATATTGGGCGCATCCGATGAATTTGAAATACCAGGCAGACAGCAGTTTCAGCAGACGACAATTTCTCAGTAGGCTAAGGGTTAATATGTTTAGTAATATACATCTAGTACACGGTCTCAGTAGGCTTAGGGTTAATATGTTTAGTAATATACATCTAGTACACGACATTCGCGGATATAGCTCCGTTAAAATGGTTTTATTTGTGTAAAATATCAGCTATACTGATGGATATAGCGGTTTATGTATCTCAGTAGAGAATATACATATGCAGCTCAACCTGGCAAAATATATGTACGCAAAACCTTTATTAACTTCATCAATAAAAGTGTGACTGGGCCTAGATTTGAACCTAGGATCATTGACTAAAAGGAAAGACATATTACAATTTCACTGCCTGATCTGATTGTTATTTAAATATAAATGTAAGATAAACTGATAAAATGTAAAGCAAATATGATGCACAATTCTATATAACTATAGCTTCGCTGATCAATGCGAGTTGTATCTATACAGGTTCCTCATTGGGTCCGAGGGGAGGAATCGGCCTATATGCTCAAACCACGTCGCAAGAAACTGTCTATGCTCGGCCTTGGTACTAGCATAGCGACGCCCCTGACCGGTATCACGGCCGAAGTATTAGTTGTGAAGACGTTTGAAGAGCTCGAGAGGCGTGCTGCCGAGGTATTATTCCTGTACACGTGTTACTTAACCCATTAGCCTGCTAAGCGCGACTGTGATAAACTTTGCAAACAGCTTGAATCCAGATCAGACGCCGAGTAACTCGATGTTTCATGCATATCCAAGCTATTTGACACTCGGCCAATTGTTTCTCCAAATATTGGGCGAGTCGGATGAATTTTAGAATCTAGGCAGACGACAGTTATAGCAGACGATATTTTTTTCAGCAGGCTAAGGGTTAAATGTCTAGAAATGCAAAGGTGATACAGTGTGGTAAAAATTTGTTTTTTTACTTACTTTCAGCTAACGCGAAAGCATCGATTTTAATTACAAAAAAGGCTGTAAGTATTTTAACATTACGTGTTTTTGGGTTGAAATATTTATATGGTTAATGCTAATCGGAAAACAGTTTTTATTACAAATGTTATGTTAGTTATTCGCCAGTTTAGACGTTTGGTCCCTACACAAGGCATATGTGCAATATTAACGTTTTCCACTTTAGCTATCATAAGTCCTCCTTTGCCTCGTTTTGAAACCATGTGGCTTAATTAGCAAAAGAAAACTTATATAGTCTGTGTAAAGAATACTGTTTACGCTTAGCATAGGCTATATTTCAACACAATAACTGTAAAATTGAAATACTTATGTACAGCCTTTTGAAAATCTGAATCGATAGATACATTTACATGCACCATTAGCCTGGTGCGGTAGCTGAAGTGACGTCAAAGGTCACATGGGTTATACCGCACTGGAATAGTCCATTAGTATCGCATGTTCACACACGTTTGCTTAGATGCATAAGAATGCGATATTGACTTTTTTTTATAAAAAAAACAACAAAAATCAAACAACAAAAAACGTTTTTTCCGCAACATTAATAATCGATTCATATTTGTGGCATTACCTGACAAAAAGATGCTTAACTCAATAAGAAAACCTAAGTTATAAGTTTGAACTCCTGTCCTTACTTTGAGCAACATCTGTAAATGGCATATCTATAAGTTTGAAGATACATCCGAATAAGTTAATTTGTCATTACATTTATGCAAGTCAGTTTTCTACAAGGGCCTGAAATTTAACCAAAATGAAACATAAACAAATATGTGTTGCTTATGAACATCTCAATAATACGTTTATGCATACATATATAAATATGGAATTGAATTTGTTATCTCTATCTGTATCGTAGAACACCCACACTTTCATCTTGATATACCAGGGTACCATTAATGTGTTAGATCCTGGGTCTGTTTTATAGGCTGTCGGTAAGATTGTAGTGTTTAACCAAGATTGGGTCAGCTACGGGGTCAGTGGAAAATACAGGTTCTACGGGGCTGCACACGCAGCTGCTGTCGGAGCGGTAGCCTCCCTAATCAAGAGTGTGACACCTCTCTCCATCTACAGTCCCCATACTGGGGGTCAGGTAAATATAGGGGAGGGACGATCCGACTGATAGACTGCTGTTAGGATCAGTAGTCGGGGAACCCTTTTGGCAGTTGTGTTACTGAATGCATATACGAAATGCTGACGTTGTTATTTACACAATTATGTATAATATACTCGTATGCTTTGTTACTGAAAATTCTACAGCGCTTCGCCAGTATTCCAGTCATATCGCGACGTCCAGCTCATTACAAGATTCGCCACAGGCGGAGGAAGACTCCGGGGGAGGACAAACACAGAGCGCATCCGTGTATAACGATTGATCCGCTGATAGCCAGCTGGAATGCTTCCTACTTGACAAATACGATGTTACCAGAACGGGGTTCGAACGCACAATGGTGAGGGGCTGAGAGTTTGCAAATCGGTGATCATAACTCGGACACGAAGCCCCACCCCCTAACCCTTCATACTCGTATAAGCAATGCAAAGTGTTTCGATAAACTGAAACTAAGTTACAGTACAATACGATCTCCTTCTATTGCTTTATACGATTGAGAATTACAATAAGAATTGTTTGTTTGTTTGTTTTGGAATTTAACATCGCTTAAACAGTATTTCAGTCATATCGCAACGTCCATCTCATTACAGGTGGGGGAAGACCCCGGGGGACCTCTGTACACTATTTCAGGCATAGAGTGCACCAGGGTAGAACCACCGATCTACCACAAGCCAGCTGCAAGTCTTCCTCACTTGAAAAATCCGAAGTGCCCAGACCGGGATACGAACCCACAGCGGTGAGGGGCTGAGAACAATAAGAATTGATAATTGCCAAATTTACATATGAAATAGCCATCTTATGAGGGCAATTGAAATAGTGCTTCTAGATTTGCTGAAATGAATTTATTTAAACTGAATTGAACCGACCGGTTAGCTCAAGTAGAGCATCCGCTTCTTGAGTGAGAGGCTGCGGGCTCGATCTCCGGCCGGATGATTCCAAGGACTTCAAAAATGGTAGTCATTGCTTCCCTCCTTGACGCTCAAGGATTTAAGGTAAGCATTACGACTGGATTGCCGGTGCCAGGATACAGTGACTGGCCGGGGTTTAGCCCCCACGTGTATCAGTGCTATACACTGGGCACGTTAAAGAACCATAATTCTCTACAGAAATGTTCTGTGTACCCGCTTCCCTCTCTCTGGGGCGTTCATTAGCCCTAGCTGGCAGAAAGTGATGTAAATCAAAGCAAAAACCAAAAAAAATCAGAATACACTTAACATCTACCTTTGAAGCTGATTCATACCTGGTCAGCATGTTTAAGACTGAAGCATTTTTGTTTTTCTAACATCTACGGATTTATTGAGAGCTCATGATGGCAACTATGCTTGGTTTAATGATTCACATTTACGTATATCTTTCAGAAGAAAAGATTCAAGTATTTTATATATGTCGATAACACGGGTCATTGTAACAACAAAATATCCAGATTTATTGTTCACATTTCTACCTACTCAATGATTTCACTTTAAACATTTTTTTTCTTAATTTAAGATATATCCTATACGTTTTAACATCTGTGAAGGAAACTTTTGTTTGGATATATTTACTGTGTCATAGAGCGAATGGCCGTTGTGTGTCCATTCGCCCTTAGTTTCTTTTATTTCGACTGTTCTTTACTTGTTATAATATTTATGGCATATTACCGGGACTTATTATTTGTTATTCATAAATATCTTTATATAAGCTCTTTTTAAATACTACCAGAATAATTTCAGTATTACAACGACAGCTTTCCCAAGATCCCGACAGCGTGTATTACTGTAGAAGATGCCCAGATGATGTGGCGAATGGCACAAAGGGGTATGTATGTGAACTGATACCTTATCAAAATTTCATTTACAAACTGATGCTATCCCAATGTATATTTTGCATCACATTCAAACTTGACCTTTTCCAGTGTTCAATTTACATTATACTCTAATTTGACCTTTCCAAATGATAACTTTACATCATATTCAGACTTGACCTTTTCCAGTGTTTATTTTTCATCTCATTCAAAAATGACCTTTTGATATGTTTATTTAACAAACTTGACATTTCCCAATTTTTAATTTTACATCACACTCAAACGACGTTTTCCAAGTCTTATTTTGCATCACATTCAAATTTGACATTTCCCAATGTTCATTTTGTTTGAAAATCAAACGACATTTTCCAATGTTCTTTTTGCATCTAACTTATATTGACCTTTCCCTAAGTTCAATTTACGTCACACTCATACTTGACATGTCCAAATGCTCATTTTTGCCTCACATTCAAGTTTGACAGATCCAATGTTTATTTTGCAACACATCACACTCAAACTTTATCTTTCCCAGTGTTCAATTTACACCACACTTACATTTGACCTTTCTCTATTTCTATGTTTATTTTGCATCACACTCAAACTTGACTTTTCCAATGTTCAATTTAGTAACACTCGAGCTTGACCTTTCCCGTTGTTTATGACATGTACGAGTATACATCACACTCAAGCTTTTTCTTCAAATCTTTATTTTACATCACACTCAGACGTGACATTCCCCGATGTTAGATTACATCACACTCAAACTTGACCTTTCTCAATGTATATTTGCATAGTACTCAATGTAATTTTTATCACACTCAAACTTGACCATTTCTATTGTTTATTAGCAGCACACTCAAATTTGACTTTTTTCCATGTTTATATTACAACACACTTAGACTTGACATTTCCCAATGTTTATTTTACGTCAAACTCACACTCTATCTTTTCTAGTGTTTATTGTACATTACACTCATGATCAAACTTGACATTTCCAATAGTTTATTTTACATCACACTCATGATCAAAGTTGACATTTCCAATAGTTTATTTTACATCACACTTGTTTTGTTTTATTGAGAAGCTGCATAGTCACACGTTAGGAAAATGACGCAACTGCAAGAAAGAATATATTCAGATTTCGTCACATGACTTAATATAACCATCTAACTAGTCTAAAATATCATCCCAATCTTGACAAAGTATTTTATTTTCAACCTTTAACTTGGTAAAAAAAATCTGTGTGTGTAAACCTGTATGTTTACAAATAGTTGATACAAATAATAATGGTATAGCATTTCCTATTTTATATCTATTTTGTATAATGTGTCATTTATTTTTGTAAAAGATGTTTATGTACGAGCGTTACTAGGTATTTTATGTATTCGTTACTGAAAGAAATATGTCTACATGTCTGTAATATTTGGTATTTATAAAGCTACTTCTGTAATATCTGGTATTTATAAAGCTACTTCTATAATATTTGGTATTTATAAAGCTATTTCTATAAAATTTGGTTTTTATAAAGCTATTTCTACAATATTTGGTATTTATACAGCTATTTCTATTATATTTGGTATTTATAAAACTAATTCTATGTTTGTCTTCGAGGTGATCATGTTTATCATGATTGTATTACTACCGGTATATGATGTACCAAAATGGTTATAATACCAATTGGTTTTTATTAACAAAAGAAAGTCTTACCTATATTTTGAAAACATATGAAACAGTTAACGTTAACGGATTTACTGAGAGTACGTAAGTGCAACTATGCTTGGTTTATTGATTCATATTTACTTAAACTTTTCAGGAGAAAAGATTCAAGTGTTTTTAAATATGTCAGCTCAAACATTTCCAGACACGATTTCTCGGAATGTAGTCTCTGAGCTTGTAGGTAGTAAATACCCAGACCAGGTGAGTCAACGAAACAGACACCGCTGTTGTTAGAAATAATGGTCGACGAAATATATTTAATTAAAACGTTTAGATAACATTTTAAGTATCCTTTTCCAGTTTTAAGCATTTACTTGCATGTAACAAATTTGCAAGGGGATTAGACTTTAAGTTATTACAGCCTTTTATAATTTCCTCTTCCCTTTCAAGTCGCCATGAAAATGGTCGGCTTATAGACTTACACTTGATTATGTTAAAATCTTATGGTTTAAGGAATTCATGTCTGTTTCCTGGGTAGAACCAGTTCATGGTGTCAAATAAAGGTACTGAGAAAGACCCCCCCCACCCACCCGACACACACACTTCAGGGCTCGAACCCGCAACCTTACGAGCACAAGGCATATCCACTACGTCACTACTCACTTTGTACAAAGATGTATTAAAAAATTCATGACATTAAGTGTAAAACCTTTATGCACTTTGTACACCTAGGCATAACATTTGTTCATTTGAATTTCAAGTCAAGCGGCGACTTTTTTCGGCTTTTTAACTCACCACATGTTATCTCTGTGTCTAGATGCATTTTGCGCAATTGACTATAAATAGTATCAAACGTATACTAGTAATGTTCGTTGGTCGATGGTGCCAATGTCTGTTTTACACAAAAAATAAAAGATCTCGATGTAAATAAATGCTGTGCAAATGAAAACAAATAGTGCAGGTACAAAGCTGGTTAAAACAAGCTTAAAAGCAGTTGGATCCAAAACATTTGGTAAATCTCATATCAAACAATAACAAATAGGATATGTATGAATCTGTATTTAGTTTTGAGGGAAATTGTTTTTACCGATAACGCAGATAAAGCCGTTTAAAAAAATATCAAAGCTTCAGTGACCATCGTTCTTTTTTGTATGACAAGATCCAGACAGAGTGAAGGACAAATTAAGTTGCAATAAATCATAAACATGTAAAATGACACTTTATATAGTGTTGTATTGAATATTGCAGGTGGTTTTATTCAGTGGCCACATAGACAGCTGGGATGTTGGCCAGGGAGCAATGGATGACGGGGCTGGGGCACTACTTGGCTGGCAGGTAGGTGACCTGTGAATAAATGCAAGTGTATCCGGCACCAACGAACACCACTGCAGCATATAAAAATAGAATTTGACATAAATACAAACGTGTAAATAATACAGTGAAAGCTCTTCACATCAGCAGTATTTGGGAAACTTAAATAAGTCACTCTACACAGAATGTTGGTATATGAAGGTAACACATAAAGAACCGATAACTCGGCGTCTAATCCGAATCGAAGCTGTTTGAAACTCGGGTTAATTGTTTCTTCAAATACTGGGCGAATCCGATGAATGTTAAAACCAGGCAGATAACAGTGTAAGTAGACACATTTTTAGCAGGCTAAAGGTTAACACAATTTCAGATGAAGTTGACAACTTATAAGTGGTTTATACATTACAACTGCAGGAATATTTAAAACTGTTTTGGAAACACCAGGAAAATCTTTTTATATTGTCGTTGTTACATTTAGTCTTTTCTTGTTATTCATAAGAGTGGTGTGGCTAGATCGCATGACAATGGCTTTCGTGATTTCGATCGTCAGGGCTCGCTCATGAAAATCTCGCCCTGTCCTTATCAGTGAGATTAGCAGTGAATAGGTTCATAAACGAAATAAGCAGTGAAAAGATTCCTTACAGATATGAGCGGTCAATAGATTCCTGAATGAAATTAGGACATGGACGGTGAAAGTGGGAGAGATGAAAATCTTGTCATAAGTCATGCTTTTGATACGAATGTTTAAAAACAAATTCACTCATGTCTGAATCACTCAAAATGTATCATTACCGATAATATTCAAGTTCTATTCATCTTAATTTAAAATGAAACATGTTACATGATGAATGTCCACCTGTTTTTGTTCGGTCTTAACATAATAACTTTGCCTTCTATCATCACATGCAATTGGCATGCGAATTGGCACATAAATGCAGCGATCAATGAAACGTAAGGGTTTTTTCATTTTTCATTTTGTAAATGTAAAGGTGTTAATTGAATTTCCCCTAAAAACTCGAGATCTTAAAAACATTGTACGCTTGTTTAAAATGGAAATTATTCCATGATATTGATCTTTGTTTAAAGATATACCTGGCCTATTTTCGACCATCACAAACCATGAAAAAAACAAAATAGATTAATTATATACGAAAA
>JAULCC010623333.1:1195-17489 GCA_032358795.1 Nuttallia obscurata
AGTAAGGACATTGGAATAGTTTTAAAGAGTTAGGTTTAGAGTCACAATCACAGTTCAGATCTAGTGCTTATAAAAAATTATGTTCGTATCAGGTTCATGCTCAAATTATAAATGATCAAATCTTGGAACTATGGAAAGTTCATTGCTTATTATAGCTTAGATAATTGAGATATAGATGACATCTGATGAGCTTTCACCTTATATACGATTTTATATGACGAGTCCAGGAATCATTATTAAGCGAGCTTTAATCTTTTTCTTTAATAACGCTTTAAGAAGAGTCTAGATAAAAAAATATCTATATGTAAAGTGAAAACGAATCTGATAAACTTTTATCACATGAAAAAACATCAAAAGGTTAAATCTGATAAGAAATCCAGTATGTCTTTGACGTCATATTTTGTCATACATTTTATACTACAACGTGACGTCATCGGTTCTTATATGTAACCTGTTGATTGTATAAGAAAATACGTGATGATTATATTTCACCAAAAATAAGCAACGTCATGTGATTAAAAAACATTTTTATGAGTATAAAAATAGGTATATGTCCTAAGAATAAGAGCTGAATCATATTATGAATGAATTTTATGTTTTAAGCGTTTAATTTGAGCATTAACTTTAGTTGAGGACAAAAAAGTTTTATAATTACGGGGCCTTGTCATATCATTTTGAGCATTGGTTCTAAAATCAAGCAAGATGCTCAAACTAAACATTGTCTGTCGCCATGGAAATATAGTTTGAAAGTATATTGTTATTTTTTGTATATGGTAACTGACTTCTAGTTTGCAATGAGTTTCTTAGTCCTTAGTCCAAGTAAATTAAGCTTCAACAAAAATCTGTTAAATGCTCAAATTGAGTAAGTTTGATAACCTCTGGTGCTGATAAAAGATTGATTGTCCAATAAAACACAAAAACACACAGAGCCGAAGGACTAGATGAAATCAGGTGTTAAAGATTTTATCCATAAACCCATAGATGCAATATGATTTCAGCCTAGAAGGCAGATCAAAACATTATCTGTGTTACTATGCTTATAACATTTCAGGGTTATGATATTAAGACTATTGAAGCTGTTCTCAGGATGAACAATATTCTGAATATTTGATTGAAAATAGTTAGAAAAAAAATTGGTAGATAGACAAAGTAAATGCCGAAAGGTGTTCCACATGTTAATTAATTGCGTTGCCTGGGTTAAATTTCTTCAACCAAACACATCTTGAAGATAATAATTATCAAAGTTACTTGAGATAAAATAATCAGTTTTTGTTAAGACAGATGGGTGGACAGAGATGTGTGTGGTTGAAAGACAGATCGGTGAGTTGACAGACAGATGGGTGGATAATTGAATAATGATCCTTATGCATCTCATAGTACAATGGTAAGAAAAAGGGAGTACACATTAATTTAAGATGACATTGAGTACACGTTTACCTTCTGTCAAGAACTCCACGACGTTCACGTCATACCTCTCTGCGGGAAAGGTTGGGAAGTCATTTGCATCTAAAACATTTATTGTCAATATGGCTGATGTCTTTTTATTGGACACATCTTGATCATCATCATCCACACTGAGTAAAAGAAACAATAAATAGGTCTTCATGCCAAAATAGAAGTCTGCATATGGAAAATATTAAATAAAAGGTATTTCCTTAAAACTTTCGCGTTTTTATATAGTAGTGTAAAAAGTTTGTAAATTTGTTGTATGTTTATAACTTAACAATAACTAATAAGGCAATTATGTAAAACTTCTGGTTACTATCGTGGGAGGAACAATGTTGCAAAAAGGGCATCACCGGTGTTATTTGTCAGCTATTTAGAATGTATTCGTCAGTGTTTTAGTTCCGTTTGTCCCATGGTTATATTTATTGTCTTGCAATCTCTTCCCGCTGTAGATTCGTTTCCAGAACGGGTCATTTTTGAGGGGGTTTTTTAAGTGAGGAAGTTTTCCAGCTGGTTTGGGTTAGACTGATATTGACCAAGGTGTAACATAAATAAGACATTTTGTTACAACTAACGTAACAGATAACAGTCGAAATCACAGATATAAAGAGTCAAAAGATTTTGAAATATTTCTTAAACCGTACAATTTTTATTATTTTGTTTTACTAACTTTTTTTATTTTTAATTTGAGTTTTATACTTCTTATTTTTTATATTTTAGAAACCTTGTGACTGCTGGGAATAATTATCAACTAGCCTGACACTGTAAACAGTGTAGAACCAGACTTTTGCAGGAACCGTTTAATCAGGTTCTGAACTGTTTCCAGAGAGAGGGAAGCGGATACAGAGAACTCTTCTGTAGAAGTCTCTAAATCTGATACTGAATCTGGTACACACAGGAATAAACCTCGGTCTATCACTTTATCGACAAACCAGCCGTAAGCCTTTCACCAATTCTTGGGTGTCAAAGAGGGAAAAACATTACTACCAATTTTAAAGTTTTTGTTTTGACTCGGTCGGAGGGGGAGGGGGCAAACCCACAATCCTTCTACACCGGAAGTGGACATTTTACCACTAGATTAATCGAGCTGTCTCAAATATCCTCTACTTTTTTAAAAACATTAATCCAAAGGAAATATTGCACGCTTTCAGATTAAAACATTACAATGTTAAGATCACCTGATATTCTCCGTTAATGAAAAAACCTGATAACAGCGTAGACCAAGAGCACTGGCCAAAGATAGAAAGACCCCAGTAGTATCTGCACTGCATGCCGTGTGAGCACCATCCATATGAATTGACTGTAATCTTCATTTATATGCACAATTCAAACTTGTGCATCATGGATATTCAGCAGAAGTTGAAATAACCTTGGAAGAAACTTGTAAAGTTACTTTTAAATATGCAAAATTAACTCACTAAAAGGCCATTGTATAAACTGTGGTCGTCTCATAATCCAGTGCAGTAGCTATTTTCAATGCACTTCCATCCAAGTTGAACCTGTTATCTGCCGGGGACTGTGATTTTATGGTATACAGTATAGTATCTGCATCAGTGTCAGTGGCATCTATGGTAAAAACAGTAAATCCAACCGCTTTATCCTCACTCACGTCAATGCTGAGTGCTGTTGCTAAGTTGTTGATAACCACTTCAGAGGCTGAAATAAACATTCATTCTTCTCAGTGGAAATACACATTAAAACTCTTTAAATCAATCTCAGAGATCACATGACTTAATTTTATACCATTGTGAAGTCTCATTTTTAAATAAGTGGTGTCCTGCCACTCAAATCATTCAAATTTTAGCCAGTTAGACTTTCAGATTTTTTGGTAATTAAAGCCGCTTTGATGTTGCTGATTTAAGACTTAAAGCTACTGCACTCAAGTTATGGCCTAGGATATTGAATAACTGAAAACTGTTGTAAATGCTGAGATATATTTAGGAAACATAAATGCACTATGAATGGATATGATACTTGTGGCAATCACTACAAAAAGCCACTCAAAACCAAGTTTACCTCTAAAACCTTACCCCGTTAGTCATGGTGTAGACGTTTTAGCGTGGTTTCAGTAACGTTTTGTGAAATATTCACAATAACTGTAGAGAGTTTTATCCTCAAACCTTTCTGAGTCCATGTTATTTGCATATTTATAAACTTTGGCAGATGTTTCCAAACTTCCAAAATGTTTAACCAAATTTAGAGTTCAGCCGCTTTAAGACTTAAATTCACATTGAAACATCATGTATAATATTTCCAGCTCTTCATTGTGGAGGAATACTTCATGTACCCCTTGGTAGAACCACCGACGACCTCCTGTCCTGCAAGCCAGCTGGAAAGCTTCCTCACATACAAAACTGTATGATCCCAGTCAATATTCAAATAAATCATTAGCCTGCTTAGGGCGACCGTGACTCGGCGTCTAATCAATTTCCAAGCTGTATGACACTCGGCCAATTGTTTCACCAAATATTGGGCGAGTCCAATGAATCTTAAAATCTAGGCAGACGACAGTTTAAGTCGACAACACGTTTCAGCAGGCTAATGGTGAACAACCCGTCAACATCGAGGGGCCAACTGACTAGAAGTCAACCAATTTCAAATAACTGAATCATAGAGGCCCAAGGATCAAGTTTTGCATGAACGAAGCATGTATCTAACAGGTTCCGTAAAAGATAAAATGACTATGATATTTGAGTCTTCAAGTTTTGTCTGTATAAAGTCACCTGACTGCTTAACCACTGTGGTCAATGCAGAGGCATAGGTTATGAATCTGGTGACTACCAAGTCCAGAACTAGAAAAACACATCACGCCAGTTCTCAAAGAAGTGTCAGCAGATGCGCGGTGCCCGTCAAATACTGAGGCATAATTGTGACATCAGCAATTTATAAAGCTTACAGCTACATATTAAAAGACATATTGACAAAATGAACTGATTGGTTTGTTTGATATATATCACTTCCTGCCAGCTAGGGATAATGGGCGTCCTACAGAGAGGGAAGCAGAAATAGAACTCTTCTGTTGAGAACTATGATTCTTTAACGTGTCCAGTGTATAAAACTGATACATGTTGGGCCGGTCTCTTTATCCTACCAAGTCGTTATGCTAACACTAGACCCTGAGCGTCAAGGAGGGAGACAATTACTACCATTTTTAAAGTTTTTGGTTTGGCCCGGCCGGGGATCGAATCCGCGACCTCCCGCACCGAAAACGGACGCTCTACCACTTGAGCAACCGGGGGGTTATGAAATGAACTTAAGTGAGTTACAAATCAAAACAGTATGAAACTCGACTCCTTACAGATCGTAATGCAATCGAACATATATCAGCACAAAGCAAGATGGAATTGATATCATCATATGTTAGTATGATACAACTCATACTGCCATATGTTAGCATGATACAATTCATATTGTCAATATATTAGCAAAATACAATTCATATTGTCAACATATTAGCAATATACAATTCATATTGTCAACATATTAGCATGATACAATTTATATTGCCATATGTTAGCATGATACAATTCATATTGTCAACATATTAGCAATATACAATTCATATTGTCAACATATTAGCATTATACAACTTATATTGCCATATGTTAGCAAAATACAATTCAAAAGGTCATATTTTGTCATGAAGCAACTCTTATTGTCAGACATATATTAGCATAATACAACTTATATTGCCATATGTTAGCATGATGTAATATGCTTTGTCATATATTGGCACGATAAACTCTTATTGTTTGAAATGTATGTTGGCATGATATACCTCTTATTTTCATTTGTTGAGAATATTTCAATTCTTATCGTTTTATGTTGACTTCATATAACTCATAAGGTCATAAAAATATTGGCATGATACAACTCATATTTTAATATATTGGTATGAAACAACTGATTTTGTAATATAATGGCATGATAACACTCATATTGTACTATGTTGGCATGATACAACTCATATTGTAATATGTTGGCACAAAACAACTCATATTGTTATATATTGGCTTGAAACAACTCATATTGCAATATGTTAACAAAATGCAACTCATATTGTAATATGTTGGAATGAAACAACTCATATCATAATATGTTTGCATGATACAACTCAAATTGTAATATGTTGACATTAAAAAACTCATATTGTAATATGTTAGCATCATACAACTCATATTGTAATATGTTGACATTAAAAAACTCATATTGTAATATGTTAGCATCATACAACTCATATTGTAATATGTTGGCATGATACAACTTACATTGTAATGTTTTGCCATGATACAACTCATATTGAAATATGCTGGCATAAAAAAACTCATAGTGTAATATGCTGGCATGATACAACTCATATTGTAATATTTTGGCATGGTGCAACTCATTTTGTACTATGTTGACTTGATACAACTCAAATTACAATATGTTTGCATGAAACAACTCATATTGTAATATGCTGGCATGATGCAACTCATATTGTAATATGTTGGCAGGATACAACTCAAATGTTGTTTAGATTTTCTACGTTCCCTCTTCTTACATTATTTCTCTTGCTATCGTTTACTTTTGATACAAAGTGAAGACTGGTACTGTCAGAAATATACCCCTTAGTTTATTTACCTAAAGTAACATTTCATTGAACCTATAAACCCATTCTAAACACTTACCAGTTACCACGGTTACCGTTACGGTAGTTGACCCACTACGTGCAGTTGTTCCACTATCCACAGCTCGAATGACCAAATTGTAATTTGGGGTTGTAGCAAGGTCGAGTACTTTGGCCACTGTTATTAGTCCACTTGAGGAGATGGCGAAATCTGCGTTTGTGTCCCCAGCTGTAAACAAAAGGAAACGATAAAAGGAGCCCTGTACCGAGACCTGTTATATGAGACACTGTTCTTTTTCATAAAACATCGTAAATCACAGGACTGAGGACACTGAATAGCGTTTTTATTCCAACAAAAATGTCATGTTATCATAGCAATTTTATGCAAATGTTTTAAACTGTATCTTACGATTTTCATGAGTTATGATTACTATGTGTGCATTTGTTAAGTGGTTGACATTTTCCTTTGCCAGTTGAATATGCATATCACTCTTTTCATATTTTCTTGGGAAAATCATTGAGGGTCTAGCGTTGTAGTGGTGTTTGCTTAGCACTAAGAAGGTTGCGGGTTCGAACCGAAAAGAGGGCCATGTTCCTGATATTTATGAAACACCAGGTACTGGTTCTACCTAGGAATCAAACTTGAAAGTCGGCTTTCAACAATATCGAGCAAAAATAAATAACTTTAAACCGTAAAACAATTTGGATAGAATATTTAAAAAAAAAACGTCGAAATATTGAATGCCAAAAAATCCTAACACATATCAACTTCGCAACCATTAAAGCCATGCGCAACCTTGTGAAACTACATTGTTTGTTTCATTTGAGAAGCATACAAAACACAACAAAAGGCAAGAGAAATAAGTAAATTAAGTTTTTATCAATTGCTACAACTGAAATCTCTTGAAGTTGAGTTAAAGTGAAAGGTTCTTTACTTGCAAATCACAAAGTTTTGTTATTTTACACTTTACTTAGCCTTGTAGACGGCGGTTTTCATTTGTTTCAAATAAAATGGCCTATTGTTTAACGGTTATTTTCAAAGGATAGTGATTTGTTTCCAGATTTGGCAAATTTAAGCCAAATTTGTTGGCGAATGATTTGTGTATGTCTGTGTGCATGTTCATATCAAAAGGAGAGGAAGTGTGTGTGAATGTGTCGCGGGTGAGTTGGGTGGGGTGTGTGCAAAGATGTGCTTATGGAAGGTTATAGTAATGAAAATTCTTTTAACAAAGAAAAATAGTCTCTATGTTATTTCATTTTCTCTTTCGAAAAATAATTGTATTGACATGTAATGTAGTGTATGGTTCTTCAAGTACTTGTATACCTTCCTATACAACCTGGCACTTTCTGCTGCAAGCAAAAAAAGAAAAAAATGTAAATCTGACGGGAGTTCATCAAACCTTAAAAATGCTAGGTTCTATTTTTCCATTGGTAAATATGTAACAACTTTAAAAGATTCATAAATCATAAATCTTTTATAAATCCACTCATAACATTTTTAAGCATTCAAAGGGGAAACTATTCTTATTATATGCACGCAAACAACCTGTTCCTTTAAAAAATCATCCTATTTAAATTCCTGTTTAAATGGAACAATATATATCAAGATAGTTAAAGTCAAAATGAATGCAAGTAACTGGTCTGTATGCTCTATTTTTAATCCATTTATAGCTAAAACTTGATAGAGTGAGAGCTTGTTAAGTTCTGTGATAAGGAAGAAGGAGTTTGGAACTTTACTAAAATAGTTGTCGCAGCTGGCAGATCTGGAAGTCGTCATATATCAGACTAAGCTGAGTCATTGCAGAATTAACCAAATATCACAGTACTGATTAATAGTCATGGCAATTGATTACTTAACTTCGCAACAACACTGTATGTTTACCAAGAATCAGTGATTACCTAGCAAGCAGCTATGGGCTACATATAAAGTTAAACTTCTCATCACAATACCACTCTGTCAATGTTAATATTACACTTTATATAAACCGGTACTATTTTACACACAAAGAGAGTTAGTAAACGGTGTTTGAAGGACACGTTGTTATTAACTTGTATAGCAGTTTTCTTCTATACCAAGAAAACAATTGGGGTTTGTTACCCTATCTATATCCTTGTTTTGTTACTTGCATCGTGTGTGAACATTTCAAAACATGCAAAAACTATTACAGAACAACCTCAATTTTAATCTGTTTGACAAATGAATAAAGGATAATGTGAAAATACTGTTATGGAGAGGAAAAGTTTGTATGAAGCAGATTGCAAGTAACCACGACTTACAAACAATTTCATAACTGGTGATAACATTGTTGGCAGAAGTACCATCCCCATCTGTTGCCGTCAGCTGCAGAACACTAGTACCTGAAAAATAGTGCGGAACAATTCAATTCAATTAAGTATTTTATTATGCAATTAGGCCCCGGCACAAGTTATGTAATCAGTAAAAAAAAGTCTAATACATATGCATGTGTGTGATGTATATATATGCAAATGTATAATCTACGTAAAAAAGAAATGTGTCATGTTGCATTGTACAAAGACACTGCTCTGTCTATATAACATGTATTTAATTTAATTTAAATTCCTGTCAGGCTTTGTTGAATGGACAAAGGCTAAATGAGATGTAGATTATACAAAACAAAATGTGTTCACTACTCAATATTGTCAACGTTATTTCTATACACAATTTTCAAGGTAAGTGTTTCTCTCTTTAAATGCATAATATATATACATGGCACAATTCCTAATAGTATCTGTATCTATGGAAGACATCAATCGAAATAGTGGAAATCTTCGAGTCAAAAAGCTTAAAGAAAGTTTTGAATGGTAAACAAGGAAACTGGTGAAATGGATTGAAAAGACTAAGCATGGCCTTTTTGGTCTTACTAGAAATAGATTCTGCCATTTTATATAGTGAAAGACTATTAGTAAACTTTATACCCACATACGTAAAATAGTTTACAACCTCAAGCTTAATGCCTCTATATGTCCATTGTTTTCTGTTTCCCAATTTCCCACCACCTTGGATTTAGCAATATTGACATTTAGTTTATACATATGACAGAACTCTTGTAAAATATTAAGCTGTTTTACCTCGACTATATCAGGAAATAGCTGCACACTACGTATATCTTCATCACAAAGCATTTTAAACAAATCATTTATTAACATAACAAACAATATTGGACTGAGATTGCAGCCTTGTCTCAATCCAATCGGACATTCAAATGTACAAGTAGATCCAGAGCTAGTTTTAACATATGCTTTGACATATTTGTAGATTGACTGTAAAGCTTTAAAAAGATATCCATGGACATCATTCTTTTGCAAAACATGATATAAAAGTCTGTGATCGACTGAGTCAAACGCTTTTTGAAAATCAATGAATGTAACGTATAAAGACTTTCTTTTGATACTTCAAGGTATTTCGAGTACAATATATACGCATTATCAATAGTTGAATAACCAGCTCTAAAACCACTTTTACATTCAGATATTTTGTAATACACTTCAGTATAAAATGTCAGTTGTTTTGTCAATATAAAAATATAAACTTTGCTCAAAACATCTATTAATGCAATCCCTCTGTAGTTATTAGAACAATTAGGGTCACCTTTCTTATGTATTGGAACAAAAACAGACACAGTCCACTGTTCAGGAAAAATACCTTGTTGAAAAAGCTATTGAAAAATCTAATGATGAAAGACTGTAGTGCATTCAAACCATACACTAAATGTTTTGGTTACAATTTTCCTCCAACAGATTTATTTACATTTAATGACTTAATTGCATTTCTGACTTCAGTATCAGTTATGTCTGAGTTCAATAAAGTCTCCTGAATATCGTCCAGTCTATGCGCATTAGCATTTAGCTCAACATCCTCAACCTGGTCATCATTTGTATTAGCAGAAAAAGGTTGCTAAAATGTTCATACCAGATATCAAGCGTTATCTTGGGTTCCAGTCGTGGCTTCCCGAGATAATGTTTGATTTCTTGCCAAAACGACTGGACTTATTAAGGTTTGATTCTAAGGAATTTATTCTTTGTTTATTAAACTCAAATCTTTGTTGTTTGCAGATACGTTTGTACTGTAATTTACTTTGAATATATTTATGTAGCTTATCATCCGATCTTAAAGACCGAACTTTACAAAGACACTTTCTGGCTTGCAGCTTGGCAGCACGGCAAATACCATTATACCATGTTCTATGTTTTTTCTTGAAGCTACATCGTTTTACTCTTTTGAAAACATTGCTGCTTTCTAGAATGACATTTTCTAGCTCAGGCACTATACTATCAACATTAGATTCAGGATCATTCAACAAATTATCAACAATATTAGAACATCAATTCAATAAGTTTTCATTTAAAATATCATTGTAAAGAATTGCATCATCTATTTTATAATAGCACTTTGAACAATACAAATCAATATGACTATGGATGTCTATGGATGACTTTGAAATTTCGTTGATAATTCGTATTTATGTAATCAAGTAAGTTTAAATTCATTCTAGCCACTATTAATATGGTACTATCAATTATGATGGTACACTAAAAGCGTTCATCCAGAAAGTCCTGTAAGTCTTCCTCCTGACTCAATTAAAAATATTTTGTTTTTTGTCACATTGAAATCTCGGGTGTATTAACAGTTTTTGTCTGAACAAAACAAATTTATCAAAGTCAACCATATCAAGGCAAGGGCACTAGTACAGACAACTCAGGTGACTGGTAACGAAACAAATAGCACATAAACTGGTACTTAACGAACTTTGAATAGGCTACCTGGTAGCAAGCACCATTACACCAGTACACAGTACTTGTATCCAAACACCACTACACAAAGCCACAGAACCTGGTACCAAGCAACATTTAACAATACCACAGTACTTTGAACCAAGGGCATTTACAACAGTACACAGTATCTGGTTTCAAGCACAACTACACAAAACCGCTGAACCTGATACCAAGCTCTATAACTCAATACCCCAGTGACTGGTGACTGGTACCAAACACCATTACTCAATACCACAGTACCTGGAACCAAACAACATTATGAAATTCCCCTGTATGCGGTACTAAACACCAATACACAATATGACTGAAACTAAAGCCATTATTCAATTCCACTGAACCGGGTACCAAATACATTTACACAATACCACAGTACCTGGTACAAGGCATCATTATACAAAACCTCACTGCCTCGTACCAAGCACCAGTACACAATACAACAGAACCTGGAACCAAACAACATTACGCAATTCCCTTGTGCGAGGTACTAAACGCCACTGCACAATATCACAGTGACTGCAACCAAAGCCATTATTCAAGTACCTGGTACCAAGCATCGTTACACTAAACCACAGTACAGACCAAGCACCATTACTTAAAACTACAGTAAGTAGTATCGAGCATCATAACACAAAACCACAGTCCCTGGAATCAAGCACTATTTCACAATTCCTAAGGACCTGGTACCAAACACCATCCTGGTACTAAACACCATTACTCAATACCAGTATCTGGTACTTAGCACTAGTACACAAAACCACACATTGCACGATATCAGTGACTGGCACCAAGCACCATAACTCAATACCACAGTAGCTCATACCAAGCACCATTACACAATACCAAAGTACCTGGTACCAGTACTTGATGTTACCGAGGTTGTGGTATTACATATGTCGGATAAATAATAACAGTTTTGTTAAGTTTAAGTTTGTGTCACTGATATAGCTTATTTCTACAGAGGTTTAACTTACAAAGAATGGTTAACAAGAGGAACATTGCAGTTATCCTACATATATTAACACATGTTACACTTATCTCTTTTTGTATATATACAGCTACTTTTTGTACTAATGGAACTTATTTAAACTATGAACCAAAGAGATCAAAGTGTTCAGATTCCAAGTCCTGTGCTGCTGTCTAAACAGACCAGGCAATTTGAATTTAGATCGAATTGTGTCGTACAATCATTAATGAGACGGGGCAAATTGCCGAACCACTTTGGTGTTAACGTTAGCCAAAAAACAACCAAACGATAATCATCAACTTACCAACAGCAGCTGCAGTTTTCATGGTCTTACTATACAGGTTAGACGCAAAAGCTGGGTCTACATCGTTGACATCAGATAGGCTTAACGATAGAGTCGGACTAGACACAATAGCATTATCTGTATCTTTAACACTGTAATATATGTCAAAAATGAGATAATTATCTATTCCCTTAACACTACAATATATGTCAACATTATATCATTATCTTTACCCTTAACAACAAAACACAAGTCGACATGAAAGTATCTGTATCTTTAACCTTCAGCCTACTGAACAAATGTCGTCTGCTTTAACTGTCGTCTGCCTAGATTTTAGAATTCATCTGAATCGCCAAATATTTAGAGAAACAATTGGCCAAGTGTCAAACAGCGTGGATCCGGATTAGACGCCGAGCTGCTCGTCATCTAATCTGGATCCAAGCTGTTTGCAAATTCTATCACGGTTGCCTTTAGCAGGCTAAAGGTTAACACTGCAACATAGGTCAACATTAGATAGTTATCTGTATCCTTAATAGCGTAACATTATTCGACATTATATCTCTATCTGCATGTTTAACATTTCAATACCGGTATAGATTGATATGATATTATAATCTGCATCCTTAACATCACAATATAAGTCAACATGAAATCAGTTTGTATCTTTAGCACTTTAGCATAACAATATGAAATCATTAACGGTGTCTTTAACACTGAAGCATAAGTCATTTGAGATCATCATTTGTATCTTAATGACTTCAACATAAGCTTATATGTAATAATTATCTGTATCATTTGCATTGCAACATATGTTGACATGAAATAATATTTTGTATAACTTTAGCATTACAACAACACACATTCTTGTTAGATTATTAACACTGTATTATACGTCGGATTATATCAATGTGTGTTTCATTAACACTGCAACATAAGATATTATGATAGCATTGACTGTATCACTATCAATGTACATGTGGCATAAGTCGACATCATATCATTATCTCTATCCTTAATACTGCAACATAAATCGATATCATATAAGTATCTGTATCCTTAACACTGCAAAATAAAGGGTTATGAGATTATCATATGTATTTTAAACACTTCAACATTGTTTTACATTATATAGTTATCTGCTAAACTTACTCAAATGTAACTATGTTAGGTCCAAACACAAAAGACTTACCCAAATGTAACTGTATGAGATCAAACACAAAATAATTAACCTAAATGTAACTGTATGAGATCAAACACAAAACTATTTACCTAAATGTTACTGTATGAGATCAAGCACAGAACTATTCTCCTGAATGTAACTGTATGAGATCAAACACAAAACGTTAAACCAAAATGTAACTGTATGAGATCAAACACAAAACTTTTTACCTAAATGTAACTGTAAGAGATCAAGCACAAAGCTATTTACCCAAATGTAGCTGTATAAGATCAAACACAAATCTAATTACCCAAATGAAGCTGTATGAGATCAAACACAAAACTATTTACATAAATGTAGCTGTATGAGATCAAGCACAAAAGAATTTACCTAAATGTAGCTGTATGAGAGCAAACACCAAAGTATTTATCTAAATGTAGCTGTATAAGATCAAACACAAAACTACTTACCTAAATGTAGCTGTATGATATCAAGCACAAATCTATTTACCTAAATGTAACTTTATGAGATCAAGCACAAAACTATTTACCTAAATGTAGCTGTGTGAGATTGAAACAAAAAATGTCTACCTCCAATATAACTGTATATGTTTAAATACCCCCCCACCCCTCCATGTAACTGTGCATGGTACAAAAACAGAAAACCCTTACCCTTATATATAACTCTGTGAGATCAAATTACAAAATTCTTACCAAATTGTAACTTTAGGATGTCCAAATACCAATTACCAAACAAAAGTAACTGTGTAAAGTCCAAACACTAAATACTTACCCCGATGTAATTTGGTAAGGTTCAAGCACAAAATACTAACCCCAGTTTGACTGTGTGAGCTACAAACACAATATTTTTACCCAAATGTAACTATATGAGGTTGACACACTTAATATTTACCCATATGTAACTGTATAAGGTCAAAACAAAATATTTACCCGAATGTTACTTTGAGAGGGGTCAAAACACCAATATGGTTACCAAATTGTAACTGCCTGAGATTCAAGTATGAATATTTACCCATTTCTAAGTATGTGATGTGGAAACACAAAATATTTTTTCCCAAATGTTACTTTGTGAGAGGTCAAAACACCAAATTAGTAACCAAATTGTAACTGCGTTAGAACTAAACACAAAATACTTACCTAAATGTAACTGTGTGAACTCCAAACACTTAAAACTTACCCTAAAGTAACTTATGAGATTCAAATACTAAAATCTTACCACGATATAACTGCGTGAGGTCCATAAACAAAATGAGAAAACAATACAAATACTTACAAACTGTAAATGTTTAAGGTTCGAAACCCAAATACTTACCCACACACAAACTTACTACCCAAATACAACTGTGTGAGGTAAAAATATATAATACTTAAGCAATTGTTACTGCGTGAGGTCAAAACACAAAGTGCATATCCCAATCAAAGTACTTAAGGTACCGGAATATATAACTGTGTGAGGTCTAAACATGTCAAGGCGTTAAGATGAAACATAGAATACTTATGCTTTCCCAAACATAACACGAAAGACCTATAAAATGAAACTAGTGCAGGTTCTAAACAGAATATACTTACCCAAATATTACTGAGTAAGGTCCAAACACGAAATGCTTACCAAATCATAACATGAAAGACCTGTAAAATGAAACTAGTGCAGGTTCAAAACAGGATATACTTACCCAAATGTTACTGAGAAAGGTCCAAACACGAAATGCTTACCCAAACATAACACGAAAGACCTATAAAATGAAACTAGTGTAGGTTACAAACAGGAAATACTTACCCAAATATTACTGCGTAAGGTCCAGGATTGGTTTCATAGTCAAATGAGCTTGCAGTGTTTAACCTAAGCTCTCTGTTGTCAGTGCCGCCAAGAATAAAAAATCCATCCACATCTTGTGTCACTATGCTGAATTTATAAAATAAATTTTTCAATATAAATTTATCTTATTTTATTACATCGATTTCTTGTTCAATCTTTACCCAACGAGTGTCATGTAACAGCATTAAATAAAGAAAAGATAAGTCTACATATTGAAACATTTAGTGAAACTAAAAATCATCTACATCAACATTTAGCTAAAATGGAACAATGTAGGTTTGGCGCTTATCGATGCAAGCTGGTATTCTTGGCTAAAAATTGTATGTCATTGAAACAAGCACTCTCTGAAGTAGATCTTTTGCACTAGTATTTACTGTCTGTAAAGCAAAGCTGCGCTATATTTGGATTAAGTACTTAAGGTACAAGATAGTACTAAATGTAAGGCCACATATAGTTCGTCAATGCATCTTACAGATTGCCAGGATATAAATGCTGTAAAAAGGACATTGACACACCACATATAGCTCTTGTTCGACTTAGGATGAGTTTGTTATTAAAATGCTCTATTTATTTATTTCAGCTCGATTATGTTGAACGCCTTTGGCTTGTAAAAACACTTTCGAGTCTATTTCCTGGGAAAAACCAGCACTTGGTATCAACAAAACTGGCAAAGAACCATTGGTTGTCCACTTATTAAAATAAAAGTAATGTTTTGTGAATAAATGGAATTAAACGAAACTTTACAGATTTTAATTGTATGGCGAATGTTGTATGATAACAATGGTATGGATGCGATTAAGATGATACCCACGATGACTATAAAGACAAAGAATATTATTGAGTTGTCAAATCTAAGGGTCACTTTTCTTTCCTACAGCCCAAAATCAGACACGTTTAACAGGGCCGTTAACTGTATTCTATTCCATATCAGCATTTGCTTATTTGGGGAGTTTAAGATTTTTAAAGATTTGACCAAGTTACCTAGTTTTTTGCCAATCATGATCTACAAACATATTTATTTAAGTGCAAAGTTTAAGATCATTTTATTTTGTAAATAAAGACCTCCAGCCCAAAATACATTTTGGCCTATATTAACACATATCATTAACACACAGTTGTGTATAACATCATTCTCTCACCAGAGGGCGTGCTACACACTTACACCTCTGTCAACGCCTGGTGTATTCGGGTTCCCTTGGCTTA
>JAULCC010623334.1:0-10185 GCA_032358795.1 Nuttallia obscurata
TAATATATTTCTTAACTTGATTAACTGTGATATCCTAATGAGATGGATTAAACTGCTATATTTATGTGCATTGTCCAAACAAATGTATATGGCGTTACTGAACTACTTTGTATGAAGAATAGATTGAAAACTTAAGGGGGCATAATCTTGTCAAATGCGAAATACAAGATTAGCCACCCGGTAAGTTGCTCTATAGTCTACAGATGTATGTTTATCAGTATATAGATATAGATTTTTAACATTAGATTTAAATGGTATAACATTAATTTCCGACAGAGTCCATAGCTAAAATGTCTAGAAAAACAAGGTCGAAGAAAACCTAGATTAACAGAATCACGTAATACTCCTAAGATCGCGCAAAGCATCTGAATGCAAAGACCTTCAGAATAAAAGTATGCCCAAGAGAGACTTAAATTCAATTGTCTGAGATATTTATCAGAAAGCAGAAAGATTCTTTTGACATTGCTATTGCCATGCTTCAGGGTATTTTAAAGTCATCCGTTGTAACCTTAATAAACAATTAAGATATTCTGATTACACTGAGCTATACTCTGGTCAGTAAGCCCATGACACAGTTCATGTGAAAAAGGACGGCGAATGGTTTATAAGTAAAATGATGAACCTATTTCAGGTCGTAGTACCTATCCCTACAGAGTACATGCCCGTCTCCACAAATACAACATGGGACATAGAGAATAAAGGGATCAAAATTGTAGCCATTGATGACGAAATAGGGGTCAAACTAAAGACATCTGATGCGGATCATACGGCCTCAGTCGTCGTTTTCCCGGACGAAATTCTTGGGAAGCAGTACAGAATGGTGTCACTACCAGGTAATATTATTAGTATAGACAACGGAATTTTCATAAAGAACTTGTAATATTAACCGGTATTTATAGCGACCTATTGAATGGTTCCAATTTGTATTTGCTGAAAATCTGTTTTATCGATTTATTTGTCTAATTTCTATTTTTCATATTATTAGCAAGCAGTATCAAAATAATAAATCAAACGTTCCACTTCACCTTAATCAAACCCAACAAATGCATAGGCATGCTTCTACAAGATCAATGAAATTGAACCCTTTAACGGACTTAAGCCCTTTCGCAGCCATAAGATACTCGCGGTTATATTTTTGCTAACAGATTAAATCCAGATGAATTGTCGAGTAAACCAGCGTCTAAACAGGATCCAAACTCTTTGACTATCTGTTTAAGAAAAGAAATTCAAGAAACCTCCATTCCACTTTGAACATTGAGACAGACGACCATATATGCAAACATGGCATGTTCATATGCAATAAAGTATTGTTATTTCTTTTTTAATTCGCTTCTCTTTGCAAGGTAATTTGGCTGAGAGAGAGTAAAAGAACCACACAGCACGTTTTTGCACTAAGTTTACTCACGGAAGGTATTGGGGTTTTGCTCATGAAAATATTATTTTCTCCAATTTTGATATTAACTCATGGAAGATAAGATATTTGCCCATGTAAGATTATAAGATTCCACCATGAGTATTCATGAAGAATGGGAATATCCCACCGAGGGTCTGAAATCTACTGAGGACGAGGCTTTTCCGGATCCTTTTGTAGATTTTTGATTCCGAGGGTGTCATATTCTTATCCTACATGAATAAGCGAATGATATAGTTTTTCTTCCATTAACAATAGTTTCCTTTTTTAAAATGGCTTTTTGTAGATTTTACACAAACCCAGTAATGTTAATGACGTCACAATACGTCATTTCGCCAATGCTATACGTCACAATTTCCTCTCTAAATCGTGTGCCATGTAAGATAGGTATCTCTAATTTCTGCCCATGGACAAAAGGGGTTTGGCAAATTACCCATGTAGGTAAAATCTATGTATAAATTTACATGTCCTGTTATTCGTAGTAGAATTTATGACGCAATCGCACAAGCGAAATGACGCCAAAAACATTGTAGAGGATTTTTTAATTTAAAATCAAAAAGCCGTTATGTCCATGCAGATTGAACACAATATATACGAATATATACGATCATTTATAATAATAAAAAAAAAAACATATAAATCAATATGGAAGTCAAGTACAGCTAAAGATATAGCATTTACACATGTCCCGGCTTACTGTAGATAATTCCTATACATAAAGGTCTATTAACGACATTCAACGTATTACTAAGTCCGCAGATCGTTGAAATAGTTATGTGCAAATACACAATCTGCATGTTTTTCAATAGTATGTACTATACACACCATTAAATCTTACGTAGAAAAGCTTTATTTATAAGCAGTTTTCGAATTAAAGTTTTATTTTCACTTGTTAAAAGGTCAAATATTTTGAACCTTAATATTCATCAATGAATAAATTTCTTAAATCATTGACTAGGACGCATTCAATAAGAAAATGAGAGATCCCCTCATCATCTTTTATGTGAAGGTATATGCTATCTATTTAATGCCATTCTATTCTTTGACATATAAACTATGTTTTAATATCAATACTGATGTTAATTTCACAATAACATAAAGTTCTTGTAGAAATTCTCGAGAAAGCACTCCAGTTTGATATAAAAAATACATATTTTGACCTCTGCTTTGCTTAGTTTAAAAACATTTGGGGGGAGGGGTTCCAACACCTTGAAAACATCTTAGATGTTGGAGATGATAGTATGTCACGTGACCGACGTGTCCATATATATTTCTTGTTTTGAAATACTTTTATATCATTTCTTAGAATCTTATTTACATATTTGTGATCCCGAATTCATTTATTTTAAACCAATACTTAATAGTTCTAAAACATATACCAATAAACAATGGAAATCTACCAGGTTCTCCAATATTATTTTTGTGGATATTTTAAAATCAAAAAGGTAAAATGTTTTTACCAAACTATGTTTGAACTCGATCAAAATTACTTACCATAGAAATTTCCAGAACTCAGAGCCATAATTTAAAATTAGCAAACCTGAAATAATATTCAGCCAATTTATCTAGTCTATTAAAAAGGGTACTTCACAAAGTTAAACCACTGCAATAACTATTATTACGGTTATTAATACTGCATAATAAAGCTCTAAGATCAAATAATTTAAAAAATACCTAAATGCAACACTTTAATATTATAAATGGCTTACAAAGAATGTTACAATTAATGTTTACCAAATTTTTGTCAGATTTGAGTTGGTCGATGGTATAATACTGCTAACAAAACTTGAAATTCTTTGTATAAAAGAAATATCTTCAAAGGGGTAGAATATATAGGTTGCTTTGATTACTAATTATTTCAAGGTAGTGCTAAAAAGTGAAAAGATGGATTGTAGTGTAATTATTCTTACTCCTTAAGCTTGTTTTAACATATATTTTAGCATTTTATGTTTCATCATTTTTATTTTTCTAGTCTGTTGCATGTCATTAATATTCATTTTCGTAAGTCATCTTATATTCACTTCTAGCCTCCAAAAGCTTATAACGATATTTTTAGCAATTTTCTCTCTAGACCATAGAAAGCATGGTTAAAACATGTCTTTTTGTCTCTTTTGTCTTATGCAAAGTACTTGTATTATTATCTGACAGGTTGTTTGAAATCCTTTTGAAACAATGGAGTAGGATATAATCCACTAACTGTACAAAATCATACACATGTTCATTTAAATCCGTATTGTTTGTATCATTAACATTTGCCAATTAAGTTATTATATATGCAAATTTATATTGAGCAGTTGCAGTACCAAGTGTATAAGTATTAAGTGTTTGTTAATACCGTTCCAAACCAAATTGTATGTTCACTGTCTTTTTTTTTGAAAAGTATAAATGATTGGTATATTAACAATATATAGAGGATCTTGCCTGAGTGTTTATTCAATATCATATTTATGATACGATTTGAATAAAAAACATATAACATGAGCCTTAGCGATAGGATTTTAATCAACGAGTTTCTTCAATAAACACTCGTGTAAGATTTTTTTATCTCATAAAGAGAACTATTGAGAAAATTGAATATCTTTCATACTAGACAAAATGTCTCTCGTATATGTTTTTGCCTTTAGAAGTGGGAATTACAACACGATGTCATAACAACACCCTGACGACAATGACGTCATATGCAACCTCAGCAGATGGTTCCTCGTTAGGCAATTAAGCGTGTTATCAACCGGTTTCAAATAATATTTATGTAACTATGTGTAGTTACATATTATTTTATTTCACTGCTTTATGTCACTGCCAGAAGCCAATATATGTAATAATAGGAATTGTGAAAATATAACTGATAAGCTATTGACTCTAATTTGAAATATGTATAACACTGAGAGTAATGTTACATGATTTTGTGTGGTGATTTCAACAGTCGTTTGGTAACTATACCAGATTCTGTAACTTTTGATGCAGCTATTTATTATGTATGCTTTCTTGATGATTATTTAGTTGATTCTTCTATTAAGCGTGTTTTCACAATATTAAGGAACAAATATAAATGGCCAAACCTTTATTAACACGTGAAGACAATTTGATCTTACAATTTTAGATGGCAGAATTGGAAATGATTTTATTATTGATTCATGTACTTTTGTTGTAAGTTGGTGTATTAGTCTAACTGATTGTGTTTTGGCATCAGTAGATATCTTTAAATATGTTCATGTCTTTTAGGACGGTATATGGTGCATTATCTGGCCATACAGTTAGTTTAAACATGAACAAATCACATGAACTGGTTTCTCGGAGTGATATAAAGCAGTCCCATACCAATCATATGTAACAAGTTAAATACATTTTACTTGAAACCGGTCGATAAACACGCTCAACTGCCTAACGAGGTACCATCTGCTGACGTTGCATATACGTCATCGTCGTCAGGGTGTTGTCAAGATGTCGCGTTCTAATTCCCTCTTTTAACTGCAAAAACATATATAGAGGAACCTTTTATTTGTCTAGTATGTATAGTTGTGCTTAATTCTTAAAATTCCTCTTAATGTGATAAATAAAAGTTTACATTCGTGTTTATACAATATCATTTTCATGAAACTAAAATTCTATCGTTAAGGCTCGTGTCGTCTGTAGTCTTACATTAATACTTTCCTTTAAAATCCAAATAAAACTATCTTCATTTTTCATAAAAGCAATATCATAGACTCGGCTGACGACGTCTACCTTATGCAGATTCACTGTATTACAACAACTTTAATATCCTGGTTTACCAGTGACTTCCAGGAAAGACTGGATGACAACTAAGAATAGAATGGTGACGCTGGAAATACAGATGGCATCTAGGAAAGACTAGAAGCGGTGAACAGTGGACTGGCAACCCGCTGTACAGTCCCTGTGAGGGGACACCAACCACATTCACTACGTCACATCATAAAGAAAGATACCTCCATGGTCTTCTGAGATGGAGGCGTATGAAAACCCCAATAGTACAGACTCTACGGTAACGAAACGAAATCCATGCGGACTACGAGCTTGACAGAAAACAGCACAGATGGCAGATGTCACTGTGACAAGGTTTTCAAGAACCACAGAGGGATGAAAATCCACCAGACATAGAGTGGCTGCCAGTCACGTGAGTACATCACAAACGCGCAGGTGTTCCTGGTGAGACGGGGGAGACACCTAGCCTGGTGTCATACCACAGTGCTACATGGCTCTTTGCTCCTATATTTTCACTGACTGGGGAAGATTCTGAGGACGGTACACACGACCCCAATGATCACTTCTTGTCAACCCAAGAGGAAAGGCTTACATTTGGCCAGACAGATGATCCTGAGGCATCCACTTCACAAAGAGGAAGTGATGGCTCACCAATATTTTGGACTTTTATTGTGGACAGTGATTCTCCTATCTTGGGGGTACTGACCAGGGTAAAAGCGAATCCCCCATCTTCGGTGCACAGAGAGGGCGATAAATAAGCACACCACCTTGAGCAAGCCCAGATAACAATCTCTATTTCCTAGAGCCATGGGTACACCAACACACAACGCTGTTCCAGTCAAGAAACATCCAACATCAGGTAAAAGACGGCATGGCCCAAAATGAACGATGTCAGCTGGGAATTTTTTACATGGACTTTGACTTCATCCTACAGTCAGCACTATCAGGAACAGTTGATAAGAAGTTGCAAGCACTGCCATCCATAACCTACTCCCTTGGGAAGGAGAGATTCGACCTAGAAACAATGACAGAACCGAAGAAAACTCACCTGCGTCCTAACAGACGACAAGGTGAGATAAAAAAAAAACTCCGGGCAGAACTCCGCTCTCTACGAAAGAGATTCAAGGGTGCCAGTCTGACTAAAAGGAATAGTCTTGGCCAACTGAGGGAATAACTAAGGTCACGCCTGAAAACACAACTGCGGAGAGAATCAGCAGAAAGAGGAAGACTAAAGCCAGAAGGAGATCAGCTTTCATCGCAGATCCTTGCAAGTTTTCCAGAGACCTACTCGGGGAAGAGAAGACTGGAAAGTTGAAAAGCAGCAAAATTAAAGTGGAACAGCACCTACTGAATACACATTCAGATCCTCTGAGACATGCATCTTTAGG
Source organism: Nuttallia obscurata (assembly GCA_032358795.1). Classification (NCBI taxonomy): domain Eukaryota; kingdom Metazoa; phylum Mollusca; class Bivalvia; order Cardiida; family Psammobiidae; genus Nuttallia; species Nuttallia obscurata. The sequence continues at coordinate 6,520 of JAULCC010623334.1, forward strand.
TGACTGTAACAGGATTTGACAGGTTGAAGAATCTAGCATCTCATTTGACATGAAAGAGCCAATATGGAGTGAAGTGAATAACACTGTGAAGAAAGCGCGATCTTGCTCTGCTCCTGGGCCAAGTGTCATTCCTTATAAGGTTTACAAGAAAAGCCCAAAGCTCCTGAGACGACTTGGCAGACTTAACGAGTTGTCTAGAAGAAGTGATCTGTTCCTGCTTGTTGGAGACAAGCTGAGGGCTGCTTTGCTTCAAATGAAAATGACTTCAAGAAGAAACAGCAGTTTCGAACAATCTCACTCCTGAACGTCGAAGGCAAGATATTCTTCTCGATACTGGCCAACCGCATGAAATCATATAATCTCATTAACCAGTATATAACACCTCAGTCCAGAAAGGGGGATGCAAGGATTCTCAGGATATGTAGAGCATACCACTGCACTTACCCAGCTGCTGCGTGAGGCCAGGATCAACCACAAAGATCTCAGTGTCATATGACTAGATCTAGCCAATGCCTAGCCAATCTAACGATCCCCCCACCAGCTGATCTTGAAAGCGATGCACTTCTACCAGATACAGAATGAGTCACACAACTTATTAAGAACTACTTCAACAACATACACCTGAAGTTCTCCTGTCACCAGTTTACCACCGACTGGATCCAGCCTTAGAAGGATATAGTCACGGGGTGTACCAACTCTGTTATTTTGTTCGTAATGGGAATGTACATGGTCATCGAAGCAGCGGTGACGGAAACGAGGTCCAAAAACCAACTCTGGCATCCGTTTGTCATCTAGCCAGGGCTTCATGGATGACATGACAGTAACCACAGAAACCCACATCCAGACAAGATGGCTCCTTAAAGCACTTAGGAAGACAGCAACTTGAGCACGGAGCAGTTCAGTGCTCAGTTCAGGCCGGCCAAATCAAGAAGCCTGATGATCAGAAAGGGGATGGTTACAGACAAGTTTAAAATGACCATATAAGGGGAAGAAAATACCATCCCTGACCAACAACCCAGTGAAGTGCCTGGAAAAGTGGTTTGATGCCTCATTATCTGACAAGAGTAGTCATGACCGGCTCAGGCACCAAGCTGATGTGGGCTTAGAAGAATAGAAAGGTGTGACCTATCAGGCAAGTTCAAGACTTGGATATTCCAACATAGCTTATTGCCAAGACTGGTATGGCCAGCGATGGTGAACGAGATCCCTCTCAGAACAGTTGAGAAGACAAAGCAATCCATCAGTAAGCATCTGCGAAGATGAACTGGCTTGCCACCATCTTTCACAAGCATCGGACTATACAGCAAGTCTGCAAAGCTTCGGATGCCCATCAACTCTATTGTTAAAGAGTTCAAGGTTGCCAAGGCACGACTTCACTACGTGACTACAAAGACAACAAGATCAGAGGCGCTGGGATTGAGATCAGTACAGGAAGAAAGAGTCTGTGATCAGGCGGTAAAGCAAGCAGAGAGCAGCCTCAAGCACTATGACATTGTTCGTGCAACCAACATCGGAAAGGAAGGACATGGAATAAGAAAGAACCGACGATGGGAAGCTTCCTCTTGACAGGAAAAGAGAGAGCTGGTTCAGGCTGAGATTAGAAAAAGCTCGGAGAAAGACAGGTTGGCAATGGCAGTCAAGCTTGGCCCGCAAGGAAACTAGAACAAAATAGCAGATGCCAGAAAGGAAACTGCCTTGGCAGAAGATATGGACATATGAACCAATCCAGCCGAGTTTCCTCCTTCGCTCCGTATACGACATGCTCCCATCTCCTACAATTTTACATCTATGGAAGCTTGTCGAAGATCCAGCCTGCATAGTGTGTGACTCGCCAGGATCTCTGAGACATATTGTCAGCATGCCCAAAAGCCCTATTCCATGGGCGCTACAGATGGCGTCATAGTCAGGAATTGAAAGGATTAGCACATGTCTTAGAGAAGAAACGTAAGAAAGAAAGACCAAAGCCAAAAAGTAACCAGTACATAGGTTTCGTTTAGAGAAGGACAGAATTGTTCAGGACCTACCACTCAGTCAACAGGAATCATGTTTAAATCAAAGAACTGGGAAATGAAGGCTGGTCTAAGGCAACAACTTTAATTTTCGGATGAAATAGTCCGAATAACTCTCCGACCTGACATAGTAATCTGGTCAAGAAGCCCGAAGCGAGCTGTGCTGGTAGAACTTACGGTTCCATGGCAAGAGCGCGTGGAAGAGGCGAATGAGCTCAAAAGGGCCACGTACGAAGATAAGTCAGCTTTGCAGAGAAAATGGGTGGAGTACATGGGTATTTCCAGTTGAGGTTGGATGTCGCGGTTTCCCATCATAGCCAGTGTGGAAGACGCTAGGAGCCTTGGGCATCAAAGGAAGCTGAAGAATACGGAAGTCTATAGTCCAGGTTCTGGGCAAAGCTGCAGCGTAGCAAGCCAAGACTGGCAGCCAAGGTAGACGGGGTAGTGGTTGAACACCCTACAAGCCCCACCATCCCGAGGGTGTACCGAGTGTTAAAGGGGCGAAACACCTGACGACGGATGGCCACTCGGCTGACGACGTTTACTTTATGCAGATTCACAGTAATACAACTGTGTTTTATATGTATTTCTGATTTAGAACATACGACCAGAAAACTTTCGTTTGGTTTAATATGATTAACATTGTTGAAAGGAAATACCTCCCAGCCGAGTCACTGAATAATCAATAAGTTTTCTGACCATGTATCAGTTTAAAGTAAAATATCACTTCAATTACAAATTGAAATCATATCTGGTGCAAATAGTTAATTATAACTTTTTTTTTATTATTACACATTGTACATTGAGCAGAGAGAACCTACATTTGACCTTTTCATTCCGGTCCTAGTGTTATTTAAACTTCATTTGCCGTTTTTATGGCTTCACTACCTGTGAAGAGCAGAGCGCATTTAGGGACATCTTTGCTAACTACATTGTTCTAGCTTTAAAAGTGGTTAATACACCTCTTTTCCCGATTATTTGAATATTTTATATAGAAAAGCCACGTTCAATGCTTCTGGTTATGCACCTTCAATAAATCTAATATAAAACTTTAAAATAATGGTACATTAATATACTACATTTCATCTATCTCTATATGCTCCTTCAATTCTCATATATACACTTTCAAAGAATGCCACATAATGCAATCACTTATTAGATTTTTTGACAGCTTTGATTCAATTTTAGCGAACGTTTATTAATTTCTCAGATCAAAAATATAAATACTGATAGCGCGATAGTGTATCAATAATTACATAAGCGCTCTTAGTACTTATATTTGTGATATGAGTAGTTAATAATTTTATAATTTTATGAACTCACGTCATTACATGTTTTGCGATATCCAAGGGTTGATATTCACTAGTGATTATTGTGATATGTATGAAGTCACGATATTTGCGTCCCGGTCTGGCGTTATGAAATGCTTTAACACAACTGGATAAACTGCAAACCACGATGACGTCACTTCGGCAACAATGTCATCAGATGACGATAAAATAAGTATTTGTATATAAACAAGTTTGTGTATTCATTTTATACCTTTACCCTTTGAGGTCGTTATGTTATACATAGAATTTTGCATTCGTGTTCATAAAAGATAGGATTTATAAAAAAAAAATTTCATCAGTAATTAATACGTGCTATTAGTAATATA
>JAULCC010623345.1:0-10184 GCA_032358795.1 Nuttallia obscurata
GCTCGCTTAATAAAGATTCCTGGACTCGTCAAATAAAATTTTATATAAAGTGAAAACTCATCAGATATCCTCTATATTTGTAAGTGTAGTGATCTATCAAAATATGAATGAAAATTCAGTGGGGAAAAAACTCTGTATGAAGACAGTAAAACATACTTTCAGTGGTGTAATCAATGTCATGTGTAAATATATAAACTCCACATAGTGTTGTCTTTATATTGTCCTGTTTTTAAAGTGACACAAAAAACCTGCTGAATAATTTTTACTTCTGATTTTAATTTTATCCAATTTGTTACAATATGAGACACTATTGTAATGGCTTTAGTTTAACCAAACTTTGTCACTGTTTTTGTCAAGCTTGGTTTTTATCTAAAATGTGCCATTTTCTTGTTTAAATATCAGTAAAGCTTCCATACATGTCTTCTTGTTGATATCTTTTTTTTTAAGCAACTTTTTTTCTGCATTTAAAATTTACCAATCATGTTAAATTAATATTATCATGTAAAAATTATAAACAAAGGTTGAAATATCACACTTTTTTTTTTTACTTAGTTTTAACTCAAATGAACCATGTAAAAGAATTGGCAACCATTGAAGACCCATATCTAGGTTGTCCTATATGAATATTCAGAAGGTTAGAGGTAACAGTGATTATTTCCCTTTAAAGCATTTGGCCTTTTTTGACTCAGCCTTGGTACAGTAAAACTGTTTAGTTGCAAGGCACTCTCTGTAAGGGATTTCCCAGCTCCAAGTTGTTCTATTGTCTGTGTATCTGTGAAAGGTTAGTACTTACCCATGTAATGTGTTAACATTTAAAATTTATATAGAGTGGCTTTTATACAAATGTTAGTGAATATGGTAATAAACGATATTGTGCATTACATCAGTGTTTGTCTCCAATCACTCTCATCATATTTAACAGTGCTTAAGACCATTAATTTGAGTAAAAAATCTATTTTGGTAGCTTATAACTTGAAGTGATATATCTAAAAACAAAACACAGGCCATTATTTTCACAGACTAAATCTATTTTAGCTCACCAGAACCAGAGGCTAATGGTAGGCTATTGTGACCAGTTCCGTCAAAATTTGCTTCAGTGACATCTCCTCAAAGACCTGGCCAATTTTCTATATATTTATATAGTGAAAACTTTAATTTGATATCTCTCCTAAAAAATTACGAATGGCAGAAATAAAATATTTTGCCTAAATCATGCCCTAATAGTCCTTGACCAAGTTTGTTCAAATGGTGACCCAGGAGGTCTGGTGTCCTAGTGGCATCTTCATTTACGTCTTAAAAAGTGAAATTTTTAAAATCTTCTCTGTAAATGTACATGCTAGAGCTTAGATATCTTATTTTTAACATCATGCTCAAATAATGAACCTTGGATAAGATTTGGCCCATGCTTAACACAGATTTACAGTGATTTTTTTTCTCTCCTGTCAACATACATGCTAGAGCTCCAAGGGACTGGCTATTATATATAGGTGGGCAAATTTGACTATGAGCCAGTTCCCTGTGCTAGAGCCGAGATACCTTGTGTCACATCTTCAAATAAAATGTTTTCAACAATTATGATATCATATTTGTTTAAGTTGGGTTTTATGGCACCACAACACTGTATAGGTTATATGGCACCATTCAGGAAAAAACTTGTTGGATCCACATCTAATTTACATGGAGATAAAAATATGGGGTATGGATCCAATAACTTAAAACCTGCTGGAGAATCAGAGATGCAGAAACTCCGTTAAAACCCTGTTGTGTCGTCTCCTCTTACAATCATGCCAGGGTTAAGCAGTGGTCCAAATTCTTGAGCTACATTGGTATGACCCAGGCCCACATGGGACTGATATCATTTTATGTGAACAAATAAATATGAGTTTTAGAGTGTTGTTTTTTTGACTGATTTGAAATATGAAAACTACATATTTACATTATCAACAGGTTTTAAAATACAAAAACGACAGATTATTTAAACATTTTATTGGACATATTTTGTACTCGAATATTGCTATCAAAACAGTGTTTGTACTACATCTATAAATACAAAAGTTGATAGCTTCAAACTGACAGTAAATAATGACCTTCTGTAAATGTCAATAAATACATTTTGGTGAAAAAGACTACAAAGTGGACTAGATATGGAAAAAAACAGATTCAAATTCAGATTCAAAGGATATACTGTGAACAGTGTAAAATGATATATTTTACCAACTGCAGATCTAAAAACAAACTTCAAATGTTTAAAAAATCAGGCAAAGTCTTCTGTTTGCATTATGTTAGATAACTTTCAAGACACCAACTGGAAATTTTAATTCCAGTAAATAAAATCTGGATTTTGGAATATGCTGTCAAAAAAATTGATATTGCAGAACTAAACATTGTTGAATGATAAATGAATTAACATCAATGAAAACAGAAAAAATTAATGTCTGTTAGATTTTTAAGTACCTGTAGTCAGTTTCATTGCCTAATTTTAAATTTCAACATCAGATAAACAAACAAACAAACCCTACTGTCCTCATAGGCTTAAAGTTGTGGACTAGAGGAAAATTTCATTTGTATCACATTTATTTTTATAAATTTTATATTTAAATTATAATTTTTTTCCATGATCAGAACTGTTGAAGTTTACCAAGAGATACTGTCAAGACCAAACAGAATATTTTACAAATATTAATGCATAATGCAAACAAATCTGAAATATTTTCAATAACTCTCCAGTAATATTAAAACTTTCCCCATATCTTGACTTCTTTATAAAAGAAGAAATTCTCCTAGCAGTATTCCAGTACTTCCTCAATAAAACAGTCTGGGACTGTGCATGTGATCAACAAATACACATTCTGTCAAAAAACATCACTAACAACATTTTCTAAAAATTGTACAGATACATCAAAAATCTAAAAGCCCCATTTGCATATACAGCTACACAATTTGGTGAAGGGTGTGGTATATGTTGGTGTATTGTAACATATTGTTCAGAACAACTATGTGTTGGTAAACACAAATTCAAAACCATATTCAGATCTATATAATATGATAAAACGTTTTTCAAAACGTTACAAGCGGTTTTCTGTCAAATGTAAAAAACATATGGCTCAATGACAATAAAATTTGGTGTTTAGTAAGGAACCACTAAACATCCCAAGTTTATTGTGGGATAACCAAATTCTGACACTTAAACTTGCATATAAAACCATAGTCAGATCTATATTGATAAAATGTTCTTTAAATAATTATGATCAGTTTTCTGTCAGATGTGAGGTAAAATTTATACTGCTCACTGACAGAAGAATGTAAAAATGTTATATATTAGACTATAACACATGCTTATTTGGTTTTAAACCTTTAAGCCTTATTATGACAATATCAGATAAAACAGCTTCAACAGACAATTAACACTCCTTTATTTTGCCTCAGTGGCAAGTATTTGTCTATTTGTCATGGAGATTGTAGCATATAATGCTTACAAGCCTTCCGTTACATATCTTATTTCAAAGTACATTGATTGAACTGGTAAAAACTAAAGTGTGAAAGTGACTTGCAAGAGACAAAAAATGAATTGAATTATTCCAAAGGTTTCCCTAAGCTGACTGCAATGGAATAAGTGACTTTTTATGACCGACCATGTCAGTCTGTGTACATCTGAGAAATGTAGATTGAAAATCAATACAGCAAACAAAATTACCCCCATAAATTAGCACTTGTAAAACCTAATCTTAATCTTTTGGTCTGCTAAGCTGCATTACTGAAAAAAAAGCCATGGCATAAGAGTCCATGTGATAAAGCATACTGGTAGACTACTTTTCAAGCATATTTTTTCAGGAAGTCCTCATGGAACACCTTGAACTTTTTCAACATCCCCTCTAACTTCTCTAATGGTGGCAATATTGTAGTTCTGAAATCAATAGATGGTAAGACAATGTTATCTTCTGGGAGACATGTACAATGTAAGGTAATCATGGGGTCAGATCATCATAAGACCTGGCTTTACTTTTCTGTGAGATCATTGCAAGCACAAGTGTAAATTAAAGATCTAATGAGGCATTTTAAAAAAAATAGATCACTGAAAAAAACTCATCTTCATGTACTGGTAAAAAAGCATGACACTGATAAATAGCCTATCGACATAATTAAGTGCCATATACTATTTCTGATTTAAGCATATATAATATACAATCAAAAAACTCTTCTGACTTTTTTTGGCACCCTAAAGGCAGCCTATTTTAACTGTTGTCCGTCTGGTCATGTCATTTCTTAACTCATGTCATGGGCTACCCTTTAAGGGCCTTAGTCAGAGGCCTTTTGTTCAAGTTATCGGACTAAAGATGTCCCCTCTTTGCATTCTTGGAAAAACAGTGAGGGGCCATGGGCCTCATAAAAGCCCGTAACTCTGGTTACATGGCACAGATGTCTGTCTGTCCCCACTGTTTCTCATCAATCAAATCGAAGAATGCTTTGGCCTAGGGACTTTAAACTTGGTGGGCAAATTAGCCATGGCCAGCAGATAAATCCTATTGATTATGGGGTCAGTTGTCAAAGGTAAAATTTGTGCTGACTTGAGCTGAAAACCCCATTTCAGATCAATAACTAAAGAATGCTATGGCCTATGGACCTTAAATTTGGTAGGTGGGTTGTGCATGACCATCATGTAACCTCTATTGATTATGTGGTCAGTAAGTCAAAGATCAGACGATCTCTCCAACAAGGCTTTCAGAGGCATTAGTAATGTTTCTATGACTGCTCTTGTTCTTCACTAAAAATACTAATATTTTGAGGTATGACTTTAAATAACTTATTTTTAAAAAAGAAATGACTTGACCGTATAAATATTAATGCAGCTTGCCTTCATGCATACAAGTTGAGTGTTGTAGTGGATATGGTCAACCACATTACACTCAGGAGGGTGTGGGTTCAAACCCCTATTAAGGCCCTGTCTTGCAACATTAATTAGATACTAAGGTAAAGCTCTAGCCAGGAAACAGCTTTAATAATGATTTCATTAATCATAGATTTTCAACACAATGAAGCTTTATAGTTAAAAAATTACAACTTAAATGGTGGAAAAACCTGCTAAGATTAAGGCCCCCGGAATTACCTGAAATGGAATGTTCCCTCAACTTGACCAAACCCTGACCCAGGTACCACACAGATCCCAGTGTTCTCCAGTAACTGAAAACAGTAGAAGGCATCAGGCTTCTGTCCCGCTTTCTGAAATGATATGATAATCTTGGAATTATCCCTTACATTTACTTGTACGGTGATAAATGAACAAGTGAAAGGGCAATATTTCTATCTAACACAAACATCATTGTTGCTAATGTAACTCCAGCAACATGATGTAGTTCCAGTATATTTTTAATGTGTTCTGACAGTTTAGCTTCAACTTACTGCTGAAGACAGTATTATGCATAAGACAGACTCAGACCATTTTAGAAATTGTACACTGTAATGTTAATAGTTTGCCCCTGTGTAGCATGAACTTCTACAACAACAACATATTTTTGTTTCTGAAAGACATTTGCTGTCAAGAGGATGAACTGTACATAAGAAAGAAGATTAAGGAGAGACAGAAAGCATAATGCAGACCAACTTTCATTTCTATGGAATTAATTTATATATTTATTTATAAACACAGCTCTATTGATTATGCTCCCTGTCAAATTTCATATTTCACAGTTTCTTCTCATTACAGTTAGAGTAATGCCCTTGCTTTTGTCAAAAGGATGATTATTTGTTAAACTTATCTGCAGTCACAGTTAATTTTCATGTGTAGTTAAACAAGAGGGCCATGATGGCCCTGAAGCCCTCACCTTAAGATGGCAGCCATTTTTTTTATATAAACATCAGGGAAAAGATTCACCATATAAGTAAATATAAATATATATGTGCTAATATCTTAGCTGTAGCATTTATTGTTTCAGAGGAGAAGATCAATGATTTCACCAAAGGAATATTTACGTCAAATTATTTTCAAATCTGGCCACTCATTTTGGAGAAGAAGTTTAGTTAAGTTTTGCTATATACACCGAGAAACTGACTCTGCCCCTTCCATTTTTCCTGGTGGTCATGTCTTTTTACTGATCTAATAAATTTGAACAATCTTTGAAGCAAATGTTCATGAATGGACAAAGGCCAGTCACAATAGCTCACCATGAGCCTCTAGCTTAGGTGAGCTAAAATTGATCTAAGAAAAAAATAATCAGAAAACAAAAATATGAGGAACAAATTCTTAATTTGCCCTGCCTTCAAATCTAGTGTTTAGAGGGTCATCCAAGGAACATTTAAGCTAAATAAATTTCAAATCTGGTGAAGAAGATTTTTTAAGTTTGCACCATATACATATAAGGTAAGGAAAACTGACTCCGCCCACTTGTGGCCATTTTTTTTAACTAATCAAAAAAATTGAACAATCTTTGTAGAGGGTCACACAAGGAAAACTTATGCTAAATCATTTTTTAATCTGGCTACTAGTTTTGGAGGAGAAGATCTTTAAATTTTTCCTTTCTGTTGCCATGGCAACCAGAGCTCTGCATGGAATCAAATTCTTTGATCAACTTTGAAAGAGGACCACCCAAGAAATATTTTAGTTAAGTTTTATAAAAATTGGCCTAGTTTAGGAGATGGCATTTGAAGCAAATGTTGACAGACAGACGACGTACGCTGGACAACGGCCAGTCACAATAGCTCACTATCAGCTTCTGGTTCAGGTGAGATAATTAGTGAACTTCCCTAAAATAGTTTGCCATATATAAGCACAACTTTTTATTATTAAAGCTTTCAAGATATATGTCATATTCCATACTTTGTGATAAAATCTTTCAATACTTCAACCCTTTCTTTTAATTATCCAACATTTTATGTCTCAAGGAAAGAATATTTACCTTTGCAGCTTCGATTGCCTTTTCAGGAATCTTTATATTTGGGAATGCATACATGGCGCCTTGTACCACATTACAGGAAATACCTTCTATTGAGTTAAATGTCTTAGTTACCATGGCAGCCTTTTTCTTCAACTGACCAAGAACAAAGTCCTTCTCCTGGAAAAAGAAATGAAAAAAAAACTGTTTAAAACTTTTATTACATTTTTAAAAAATGATACATACATGTGCAGAAAATCTGACAACTTCTGAACTCAAAAAGATGCCTGCAAGGCTAAGTAAAACAGATATTCTATTCCAGTGGTTTATGTTTAATAGCAAACATTACCTGAAAGCAGTGAAAAGTTTTTCCTTGGAATCTAGCACCAAGTCTCCAAATGATGATAACAGATTAGCACAACATCTTATTTCATTTTACTTTATTTTCAAACTCTTTTTATTATAATTCACTTACATAAAGATAGTCAGATAACTTGACCGTGTTCCTCTGTATCTCGTCTTCTACCAGCAAGCATCACTATAAGTTTTTGTTTGATTGATTATATCACTTCTGCCATATAGGACTAATGGAAGCCCTAGAGAGAGTGAAGGGGATACAGAAAACTCTCTTATAGATTTCTCTGGTTCCTTTATATGCACAGTGTATATATGACTGGTACACAGGGGGCTGAAACCTAGCCTTTCACTTTATCTGACGACGACAAACAAGTCAAAATGCTAACAACAAACATCTCACACAGGAAGGGGACGCTCTTCAACTGAGTTAACCAGCTAACTGACACTTTTCCTTACTTGAAATAACTTGCCTAATGACACAACTAGGTGTTACTTGCCTAACTTCACCACTAGGCTTTACTGGCCTAACTACACCACAAGGTTTTACTTGGCTTACTACACCACTAGGTGTTACTTGCCTAACCACACCACTAGGCTTTACTGGCCTAACTACACCACTAGGTTTTACTTGGCTTACTACACCACTAGGTGTTACTTGCCTAATGACACAACTAGGTGTTACTTGCCTAACCATACCACTAGGTGTTACTTGCCTAACCACACCACTAGGTTTTACTTTGCTAACTACACCACTAGGTTTTACTTTGCTTACTACACCAATAGGTTTTACTTTGCTAACTACACCACTAGGTTTTACTTTGCTTACTACACCACTAGGTGTTACTTGCCTAACCACACCACTAGGTTTTACTTTGCTTACTACACCACTAGGTGTTACTTGCCTAACCATACCACTAGGTTTTACTTTGCTTACTACACCACTAGGTTTTACTTTGCTTACTACACCACTAGGTGTTACTTGCCTAACCACACCACTAGGTGTTACTTGCCTAACAACACCACTAGGCTTTAATTGCCTAACCACACAACTAGGCTTTACTTGCCTAACTACACCAAACCACACAACTAGGCTTTACTTGCCTAACTACACCAGTAGGTTTAACTTGGCTTACTACACCACTAGGTTTTTACTTGGCTTACTTCACCACTAGGTGTTACTTGCCTAACCACACCACTAGGTGTTACTTGCCTAACCACACCACTAGGCTTTACTTGCCTCACCACACAACTAGGCTTTACTTGCCTAACTGCACCACTAGGTTTTTACTTGGTTTACTACACCACTAGGTTTTTACTTGGCTTACTTCACTGCTAGGTTGTACTTGCCTATTTTATGTATGAGTTGAATATTCGACTATAAATCCATGATGAAATCTAACACCAATATTATAGATTTAAAATATTAACATCTTCGAAAACAATTTGTGTGAACCAATCTTGATCACTTTAAAAACAAGGAGTCTACATACCTTTAAGAAGAGATTGTATGACGGTTCTCCAGGTTTAGGTGGGTTGACAACAACATCCATGGCAGACTGAAAACAAATATCAAGCGAACAACTCAGACAAAAACTTAAAACTGTATGTAATCTGCCTTTTTTTTGAAAATGAAGTAACTGTATTTAATTCATGCGTACAGCTTACAACTATTTGTAGGGCTCATAACTGCCTGCTTTGTGTGTAAATCCTTTATCCTTTACACAATGAGAACACTCAATATAGTCACATAACTGAATGGACGTAATATAATTGGCTATAATTTGGGAGACACAGGTCTATATACAATGGAAATTTGCTGCCAGTGTCATCATTTTCTTCTCCTGAAAAGTACACTTTTTGTATTTAGTGCTGTTTCCAACAAGGCAGTCAATATCTTGAAACATATTTTGGATAGTGAGTTATAATTTTTGATATTATAAAAGATCTACATCAATTATGTTTTCTTCTGCTTAGCTGTTGTAACGACTGTTTGTTTGTTTATTTGAAATTTAACATCACTTTAACTTTATTTCAGTCCAGTCACAATCTCCAGCTCATTACAGGTGGAGGAAGACCCTGAGGGGACATCTGTACACTATTTCCAAGCGCACCCAAGTAGAACCACAGACGTTATGCAAGCCAACTGGAATGCTTCCTCACTTTGTAAATTCGAAGTATTCAGACCAGGATTCAAATCCACAGCAGTGAGGGGCTGAGGGATTGCAGGTCAATGACTATAACCACTAAGTCACAGAGGCCCCTTCCAGATAAAACTGGGAGTAAAAGTAGTATCTACAATGGTTTTAAAAACTACTCTTTTTTGCAGATACATCATGTTTCTTCTGAAAAGTACACTTTTTGTATTTAGTGCTGTTTTCAAACAAGGCAGACAAAATACTGAAAGCAATGTTTCAAAAAACAGAGATGTTATGATTTCGGTATAAAATCAGACAGATTCTCCTTACGAACTTTGTTTCCACTTTCCATGATATAGTTACAAATCTATATTTATATATATTGCAAATTTCAATCTTTTTATTTGACACTGGATTTTTCTTGATTGTAAATATGCACGACATAGCAGGCTTGCTGAATCTAAAAGCACAATAACAACAAGAGGGCCATGATGGCCCTAGAGGCGCTCACCTGAATATGGTAGCCATAACCCCTGGGGGCAATGGTTTTGTTTTTAACTGATCAAAATAATTTTAGCATTATTTTTAGAGTGTCACCCAAGAAACATTTATGCCAAATTATTTTCGAATCTGGTCTCTAGTCTTGAAGAAGAAGATTTTTAAGGTTTTCACTATATACATATATGGAACACTGACTCTGCCCCCTTGGCGGCCATGTTTTTTTAACAGATCAAAATAATTTGAACAATCTCTGTAAAGGGTCACACAAGGAACATTTGTGCCAAATAATTTTCAAATCTGGCCTCTTGTTTTGGAGAAGAAGATT
>JAULCC010623378.1:0-10184 GCA_032358795.1 Nuttallia obscurata
TAGACTGATTAAGGAAACTTGATTTATTTGATTTATTTATATATATAAATATAAAATTTAGTACATCATATAAGTCTTACTAGAGTTTCAATTAACCCTTTCACTGCCTTACTCCGAGTTTTAAGTCATATGCAAACAGCGTGGATCCGGATGAGACGCCGAGTAACATGGTGTCTCATTCGGATCCAAACTGTTTGATTTTCAGCCAATTATTTTGCAAAAAATGAATAGAATCTGTGAAGTTAAAAAATGAGACAGACGAAATATTGTGAGAGCATAGTGCTTCTGGCAGTGAAGGTGTTAAATTATTATTTGGTTTACCTGGGTTTTTTTTAGAATTAATGATACAAGTTTATAATATAGTATGGAAGTTGCTAGCATTTATGTTTATCAGTTAAAACCATATCATATTGACAGTAAAATTTCCTGTGAGCTCTGAAGTAGTAAATAAAAACAAGAGACAGTAATTCAAACTGGGTTTTAAATGTGAAACCTTGGATTTATTATGGAGGTATGTTTGGATCATCAAACATTGGACTAAAATAGATTTACAGTGATTTTTACTTTCTTGACTGTGAGTTTAATGATTACAAGGAGTTTCAAGAATGTTGAGTGTTAAAAATGACAACTGAAACTAAACAAGTATTTCAAATCACACCATTCAAAATGCTAAAAAAAAGTAAACCATAAATTATCACTATCTGGAATCTTTTAGATTTATTTAAAGACAGAACACTGTAAAAATCTTCAACAGAGCAAAAAATGACAAATCTACAAATGTTGTTTGATATTTTGCTAAAGGGGCCCCCCCCCCCCCCCCAATGTTTATATCATGTGTTTTATGGTCATCTCAGCTGCTTTACCTTACAAGACTCAGCTAAAGTTAGATAACTTGTCACTGACTCAAGGGACATATGATATTACTGAGTTATTTCCCCTATATAACATTGAACATTTACAATGACTGATTGCCTATGGGATAATCAAATAAACTGCAGTATGTTGGCATAGAAAGTTTGATTTATGTGCAAATTTCTATTGATCTGTCTATATTACATTCAATATTTCTGGGAAAGTTGTTAACTACGTCTGAAATCCTGTAAATCTATCAATTCTGGCAAATCAAAGACCATCATGTATGAACAAGAATTTTATCCTTTATTTAAAGCAAATTTACTTTATTGGAAGTAATTCTTGTAAACTATTTCAGGAAACGGAAAAGAAACACCTTCAAAAATCAAATATCAAACAATTCTTAAAACAACTTGTGGCAAGCATTATAAAATTCAAACACAAAAATCTCAGAATAAAAAGTGCACTATATTGATCAAGCATTTCTGCACGTGCCAAATCTGATATTAACTTCAAAGAAGTTTCCAACTTGTAGCAATTATCTCCCAGACAGTAATTTCCTAACAATTACAATAAACATGCATTTGGAGACAACCAAGTTTTTGAAATATCTCCATTTAAAACTCTACAATAATCTAAAAGCTTTTGTACTATATAGTACATTTAAGAGCCAATAAAAATGAATAATCAATCTTTAAAAAACATGGTTTAATATTTGTGGAGTACTGTTTGTTTTTACAGGATGACTGATCGTTTCAGATGAAGATAACATTCTTTATTTTTTCTCTAGGAATTCAATTCTTTTTATTTTTCCTTCATTTTATTTTTCGCTTGACACAAGATGAAATGCAATCTCATTAAAATCAGATCTATACCATTTGCGGTAGGATCTGATGTTGAATGGTAGAAGGTCACCTTTAGTGACCTCGGATTTTGCCTTTTCGATATATTTAAATAATTTTGGTAAACCAATCACAATATTTGGTAAACATATCAAAACAGTCCTTACAAACCGCATTTGTCAGCTAAAAGAAATTCAGTTGGGCCCATTTTTCCCACTAGGCATGAAAGTAACTGTAAAATCATGAAAGTTTTGTGCATGAACTGGCAAAGCCAACTAATCCTCTCAAGAGATGCCCTGACATACTCAAGAGAAATGTTTAATTCATACTAACATACAAAAAAGATATCAGTAAATCAAAACCCAATAAAATAAAGAGTTTACCACATTCAAAATAACATCTTAGCTGTAAATTATAAATACTTCAATAAAGTATTGGAGATAAAACTCGGGATTTTTGCTAATGTTAAAACTGTATAAATTGTAGTTATAAAATAAATAAAATCTTGTCTGCATAAATGTATGTAACTTTTTTCTCTTTAGATTTTACGTTTTCATTCCAATGACACACTGCCAAATTTGTTTTCAAAATGTAATGTACATTACCATATAACCCAATACCTTTATCATGAAATATGTTCACAGTGTTTTTAAAAGACTCATCAGCATGTGTGCCCATGGCATGTACAAAATTTTCCATGTGTTTGTATGCATCAAAGGATTTGAAAGTGGTACTAAGTATTTGCATAGCAAAAGTGTCAGTCAGTATTATTCTGCTGGACATTAATTTTTCGTCTGTTAGGCACCTAGATTTAGACTGTGTGGAAGCAAAATTCAGGCAGAGGTTTCCAAACCTAGTTTGTTTGTTTATTTGGAATTTAACGTCGCTTTAACAGTATTTCAGTCATATCGCGACATCCAGCTCATTACAGGTTGAGGAAGACCGCTGGGGACATCTGTATACTATTTCAGGCACAGAGTTCATCTGCGTAGAACCACCGACATACCGCAAGCCAGCTGGAAGGCTTCCTCACTTGAAAAATCCTAAGTGCCCAAACCTAGACAAAGTTCAATACAATTGCCATAAATGGGAGTGATGCCTGTTTGCAGTTGAAATTGTGTTATCTTAATAAAATTCTAGAGGCTTAAAACGTAAAGAATTTCATTTTATTGCTACGTGTTCTGTTCGATTCTATTGTCAATTACATTTGCCACATAGTTTACTACCCCTGATCTGGGTCTACGATATTTGCCAATGACCCTTTTAAGGAAAAAAGAAACAGATGTAAACAACACAAAGAGACAAATAACCATTGTTGGAATTTTGTTCCCCATTTAAAATGTTACCCTGAGAGACAAGCCACTATTTAGCTTTTCTCAATACTAGTATAAGGTCAGACTGTCATGCTTTTCTTGAATTGTTGGCAAAACTTGCTAAGTCGTGCTTGGTTGCACATGAATGTCTTTAATCAAAACACTCTCAAGTTATCCGATTGAGTTTCACTTTCAGAATTGTGTAAGTAACAATCTGATAGTCTGATCGAATAAAGTTCAACGTCAGATCTTACCGCAAATGGTATAGATCTGATTTTAATGAGATTGGATGAAATGATGTTCAATCTTCCACTGAAAATAGAATTATTCACCTTATTTCATGATTTTAACTGATATTGTTAACAATTTTGTAAAATATAGAAGAAATAGTTTTTCTGACAAAACCTTGTAATTTAAAAACAAGATAATTTTAAATTCTAGCTAAAATCAAATGTTGCTTCTTAATAGAGCTGTTTGATCTTTGCAACAAGTGTAGATTTTTTTTTTTTCCAAATTATCTTTCATTAGAGTCCCCCTGTAAGAAAATGTAACACCCCAGAGGCATTTATTACAGCTTTACCCGTACATATATAACTATAACAAGTTTTAAATGTTTGCCTAATTTTTAGAGATGAATGACAAAATTTCACTTATTTATTATGGAAATTTAAATTTAAACCTTAGCTACTAAGCGCGACCATGATAGAATTTGAAAACAGCTTGGATCCAGATCAGACACCGAGTAACTCGGTTTCAATCCGGATTTAAGCTGTTTGACACTCAGCCAAGTGTTTCCTCAATATTACACAAATCTGATGGATTTTAAATCTAGACAGACGACAATTTAAGTAGACGACATTTTTTTCAGCAGGCTAAGGGCTAAGGAAAGCTGTCCTTTCAAAGCAAGTGAATTCAAAGTTTTTTGGTGTTTTTTTAATCCAATGCCTAGGTATCATATTGTTATTTTGAAAGACGAGTTGAAAAGAATGATGTTAAAGAGTATTGGTACACAAACTCAAAAAAAAGAGCAGATTTATGTGAAATAATATCTGAAATAGATTCTACAAAAAGTATTGAAGGTGTTACCTAGTAGTGAAAACAAATACTTATAATTTACTACAAGGCAAACTGCTATAATACAAGTCAGAAACATAACTATCTAGCAGAATCAGCTAAAAAATAAATCAGATCCAGCAAGGAGAAATAGAATCAAAGTACCAAGAGTAAAGACTCCCAAGTTGGAGTAGAAGTGCTGGAATTAGTTTCATTAATCTGCAAGAGACATTGAAAGGCAAACCTTAAACATACAGTCAGTGCTAGAGGTAAAAAATGTCTGTATGACAAAATTACTCAATATAGAGCATCATTTTTGTTTGTTGCAGTGTAAATTTGTTGTTTTTTACCTCATGACAAGCAAAATAAACATTTCCAAAATATGAAATAAAAAAATCTATCTAAAAGAAAAGGCAACCCTTAAAATATGTTGATCTTATATCCAAAATATCTTGAAACCATTTCATTTAAACAACTGAAAGAATTTTGGAAATCAAGACTCCAAATAAGACATATATGTTACTATCTAAAGTTTAACAAAATGGTGGATTATTGTGGTGGCCATTTTGAGAGGTTATCAGTTTACAAAACTGGTTAAAAAGATAAAGTAAAGTTTGTATAAGTTAAAAGCCCTTTTTAAAATTTAGTATCAACTCATGGACATACAGTAGCACATTTGCATAATTTATGCAAATTAGTTTCTATTTATTCATAATCTTAAAATGCTTACTTTTTCTTTAATATTGGTCAGAATTTCAAAATTCCTTTGCTTCTGTATTTCTTTCAGCTTTCAGCATAAACCTAAATTCAAGATCCTTTCAAGTGTTGAGTTGGTTGTGACCAACAAAATTTCCATCAGGTAAAACCAATGTTTTAACACATAAAAGATTCTACAAGTAGTAACCTTTAATTGACATGAAAAACCTAACCAGGATCAACATCTGCATATCTCTTAACTATGACCTCAAGATGAAACATAATAGTCATACTGTTTATCATAAAAAAACATTTCTTATGTGTGGTGGATGCAAGATAGAGAATGCAATTTGCTTGTCACCAGTTGACACAAAATTCTATCTTACACTGAAGCATACAATTCTTCTATTTCTTTCATGCTTTTAAACAATGATGTGCTGAATGGGAATTGGGACAGGGGGAAGTAGATCTGGCAAAGTCTTAAATAATCATCTAGGGCCATCTTTCATTGAGATATTTCTAAAATTCACCAGAAAGAGTGAAAGAAAAAGTAGCTGTTACCATATATATTCACTTATAAGTTTAATCCAGTTATATAAGTCTAAAGTTAAACCCTAATCTAGATTTTTACACCCATCCTTCTTGTTGAGTATTATGTACTGTTTGATAATTCAACCGAGGATAAAAGTCCAAGGTACAATTCTGAGTAAGATTTATGGAGATTAAACCCTCGACTTATAAGTGAGTAAATACAGTTATATGATATTCATATCTAAATGGTGGAAAGTATGAAGGAAGATGCAATTATCTTAGTCTAAATTTATATCTAAAATGTGCTAAAATGTGGCCATGTACAAGGTGAAACAATCACATCCTCGATGGTTTGTGACTACTCATTACAGTCAATGGATTCAAATATTACCCGAGACTACAACATCAAATCTGACCTCACTCCCCTCAAGATAGATACCATCAAATATTGAATTGTTATTATGAACTCTTCAAACATTTTTCATGGCTTAGTCCATTTTTTTTCAGGTATTTTTCATTTGAATATCTTCCAGGAGATAAAATACTTTTAGATTCCATAAGTTAACTGACATCTGCTGTTAATATTTTCAATTTCACAAATATGGTTTACCCCTTAATGTACATCAATGGTTAAATGACAAAATCACATCGACAAGTAAGCTAGACCAATACTGATTTACATTCATTTTCAAATTGTCACTTACATATTCTTTTTGTATAAACTATCAGCATCAAACATGAAATCATGCATGGAAAGGAATTTACAAATTCAAATAACAGTTTCACAGACTTTATTGCTCGTTCAAAGCTGACACAGAGTCATGGAAATAAAGAATTAATATCAAAACGGTGAGGACCTTGCAATCTGGGATAAGATGAGTGCCAAGTAAAATCTTTGTGTACAGTACTGACAACTAACTGGCAGTCTTGCTGACATCTCTGACAGTTGGATAAACAATATGATAATTTCTGATACACAACATGACATTTTAAACAAAGATCACTATGGCCTGGTATTTATAGAGTCAGTGGATTTGCGATGTTCCGATCAAACTTTTTATGGATATCACTTAAAAAACATTTCATTTTTATCACAATTTTCACAAAATATTTCCTATTCCAATTTTTTTTTATAGAAGTATGTAACATTGTTATCAGAAAGAAAAAGAGAAGCTGGTTTAACTTCAAGAAAAGTTTGAATGACCATTTGAATAAATATCATAAAATTGGTAAAATTTACCCAGAACAAAAACCAAAGTTTATACATTCACAAGACCAATCATATCATAGTCCACATTTTTTCTTCAGATTAACTATCACTCTGTGACTGCCAAAAAGTTGTAAGCCATCTCCAAGACCACACTGTGCATATATATATAAAACACGTCCAAAAATGCATATAAGACATATCAGTAAAATGTTAGAAAAATAATTCATCAATTGTACATGGCCTGCGAAATAACACAAGCAACCATTTCCTAGTATTTTTGCTGGTTTGTCATGCTGTCATTTCACCTGAGAATCATAGTTTAGATATATTTTTTTTAATAAAAAGCTGTCCTAAAGCTTTACAAGGAATGATAAAAAGCTCTCCCTTAGCTATATAACGAATTACAAAAAGCTCTCCGAAAGCTATTTAAGGAATTATAAAAAGCTTTCCCAAAGTTACAACTGTAATTATAAAAAGTTCTCCAAAAGTTATAATTGTAATTATAACTACCTCAATAGCATGCAATCAAAAAATGCTAGAGAATGGTTGCTTAGCATTATACAAATATGAAACTTATCACCAAAGGTTTTAGGCACAAATATATTGTCTCTCAGCAGTCTTGTATCAATTTCATTTATGTTTTTAAACTTTTTGAAAAATCTCAGTTCAGAGTTATTAGCAGCAAGTATTCTGGTAACAGCAAGTTTTACACACTGTGTAAACCAAATGCTTTTTTGTTTATAAACACACACAATAATAACATAGGTAAAAAGATTTATTTTTTTTCAAACAAGTGACTGAGTTATCTCCCTTTTTTATTTTTTATTTTTTTAAAATAGGTGACTGAGTTATCTCCCTTATTTAAATTTTAAACCAAGTAAAGGGTGGGAAAAAAAGATCACTCCAAGTACAAAGTGAGTGTCACCAGCTGGTAAAGAAAGTATGACAATGTATTTGTGTGGTGTACCCAGAAACATGTAAACTGCAAACAGAATCAAAGGGAAACAACTATCACAAATACCCGTATGGATTTCTTTGCATATGGTGGCGTACGCGTGGCTAATACAAGATCATCTTCCTCAAATGGAAACTACAGACAAACACAACATTAAACACAAGTTACTATGGTACGGTAATGGCATCATGTAATTACAACGAAACACAAATGAATCCAGGTACTTTAGGAAAAACAAATATTGTTTCGATAACACAGAACCTATAAAACACATGAAAGCATACAATCTAATGGGAAATACAGTTCACAGACAAACTTTTAAACCATCTATATAACAATATGGCAACGTAGCAACACTTGTGATGTTATTGCAACATATATGCTCATTTAAGAAAAAAGATTGGAAAATTGAAAAGGTGCAAAAGATAAATGTACTGACGCCAAATTCAAAAATTAACAAAATTTTGAAAATTTTATTATCTTTCATTTCTGTAGAATCATCAATTTTTTTATTTTTTATTTAATTTTATTTTTGGTGTTTATGTAAATTTATACCTGACACAGGTGTCAAGAATTTGTTCAAAACTGCTATGAGAAGCTACATAATGAATATGAATAATACTTTGAATCTAAGATTGTATAATCTAGCACCATGTTCACTCCAAAAAAAACTTACATTCTGCTGAAAACACTTTGTAATGCTGTAAGTAAGGATTCAGATCTAATTGTTTTATGTTTTTTTCTGGGAGGAATTTTTTATGCCTCTTTCTAGAAAATTGCACTTATTCCAAGGCTGTTAGTTAACCAAACTCTATTCCTGGATATCTATCCCAACCAGTACTAAATAGCAGATCTCCGCATATGACTGACAACTTTTCCACTTGAAACAGTTGTTGGAGAGAAGTGACCATACAATCTCAATGATGAAATCCCAAACCCAGTGACTGTGTCCTGTCTGGGATTTAATCAGTGACCTCTAGATAGACAGGCGAGTATGTTACACTACTACACCAAGCAAGGCCAATTCTATAATGTATGCCAATGTTTCCTGAACCAAATCATTTGGCAATAAAATATCATCTTATTTGGATTAACCACAACAATTAAAACAACAACAGTAGATTTATAACAAAACAGGCTATAACTGCAGTAAAACCTGATAACAATACAGGTGATACCCGCAGTTAAACCTGATAACAATACAGGTGATACCTGCAGTCAAACCTGATAACAATACAGGTGATACCTGCAATTAAACCTGATAACAATACAGGTGATACCTGCAGTTAAACCTGATAACAATACAGGTGATTCCTGCAGTTAAACCAGATAACAATACAGGTGATACCTGCAGTAAAACCTGATAACAATACAGGTGATACTTGCAGTTAAACCTGACAACAATACAGGTGATACCTGCAGTTAAACCTGACAACAATACAGGAAATATCTGTAGTTAAACCTGACAACAATACAGGAAATATCTGCAGTTAAACCTGACAATAATAGACTGGACCTGCTGAATACAGGCTTAAAATGCATTTAAATCTGGCAACATCAGCAAAGTTATAACAGAAGTTACACTCGCCAACAATACAGGCTTTACCTGCAGTTTAACTTGACAACAATACAGGCTATACCTGCAGTAAAACTTGACAACAGTACAGGCTATACCTGTAGTTATACTTAACAAAAATACAGGCTATACCTGCAGTTATACTTAACAAAAATACAGGCTACACTTGCAGTTACACCTGCCAAAGATACAGGCTATACCTGCAGTCAAACTTGACAAAAATACAGGCTATACCTGCAGTTAAACTTGATGAAAATACAGAATATACATCCATTTAAACCTGACAATATAAATGGAGATATAACAGCAGTTAAATCTGACAACACTACAAGCTATACCTGCAGTTAAACTTGACAACAATACAGGCTATACCTGCAGTTAAACTTGACAACAATACAGGCTATACCTGCAGTTACACCTGCCAAAAATACAGGATATACCTGCAGTTAAACTTGACCACAATACAGGCTATACCTGCAGTCAACCTTGATGAAAATACTGGCTATAACTGCAGTTTACCTGACAAAAAAAAGATAATTCCTCCATTTGAATCTGACAACAATGGTGGGGATATAACAGAAGTTTAACCTGCCACCAAAACAGGCTATAAAAGCAGTTTAATCTGCCACCAAAACAGGCTATAAAAGCAGTAAAACCTGACAACAAAACAGGCTTTACCTGCATTTAAACCTGAAAGCAAGACAAGCTTAACCCTGCAGTCAAACCTGACAACAATATAGCCTAAACCTGTAGTTAAACCTGAAAAAATACAGGATATATCTGCATTTAAACCCGACAACAATACAAGCTAAACTGCATTTATTAGACCTGGCAACAATACAGGTTATACCTGCAGTTAAACCTGACAACAAAAATGGAGATATAACTGTAGTTTAATCTGACACCAATACCGACTATATCTGCAGTTAATCCTGACAACAGTACTGGCTAACTCTGCTGTTAAACCTGACAACAGTACAGGATAACCTTAGAGTTAAACCTGACAGCAACACAGACTAAATCTGCAGTTAAACCTGACAACAGTACAGGATAACCTTAGAGTTAAACCTGACAGCAACACAGACAAAATCTGCAGTTAAACCTGACAACAGTACAGGATAACCTTAGAGTTAAACCTGACAGCAATACAGACTAA
>JAULCC010623389.1:0-10183 GCA_032358795.1 Nuttallia obscurata
CAGGAAGGCTGGCGTGATGTCATCTGTTTTAAAAGAGAGGTCTTATTCCCGGTAGCTATAGCGGTTTACGATACCTTTCCCGGTGCATTTCGGTGTCATCAATGAATCAAATTAAATAGTCTTTATGTTGTCTGTGGAAGTAAATGTTTGGCGATAAATGTACATCAATATAGGCTTTAATTAAAATTCACAAATTTGCCGAACAAGACGGCTTTTCCACGTTTAAGGTAGCATAGGTTTATGTTATATTTTGATATGAAATGACAACAACTGTAGACCCCTGTGTCTCAGTGGTGGCGAGTGTTTGCCATGCATGCGAGAGGTCGTAGACTCGATTCTCGGCTGTATCAAGCCAAGTTAGCTTTAATATAGTACTACTTATCTCCCTTACATAACATTTGGCATTATAAGGTAGTTCTAGGACTGAGTGGCCTTATGTCAGTATATAATTTGACTGGGTGGGGTAACCAAAGGATGTGTGTCTAACGCATGTAGAACTATAAATTATCTCAAGCATTTACCGGCGGGATATGACTTATTTTTTGTTATAACAACGTTAACACTCATTCCTATCGTATCCCCCATCCCTCCCCCCTGCACCGCTTCCCAAAAAAAACCAAAAAACAAAAAAACAATCAACAGCAACATAATACTGCATACTTGATGTGGAACTTTCCTGTTTACCGAATTGAATTTACCATACCAGTGAAAGAATTTTCACGGGTGTTATCCTATAAATCTATCAATGGCATGTTTTCAATCAGAACCCCTCCGTGGTGCATGCCTTACCTCTCGCGGATGTATGAAGTTACCCGCCATCGGGACTATTTGTGATAACATGATTAAAACATGGCGCCGTCAATAAAGTAAGTATTAGGTTACAGTCTGCTGTTATGTTTTTTTCCAGAGCCAAAGGCTGCCATTGCAATTCCATAAAAAAATACTGAAATGCATCCCCTCATTATGCTTGGCTGCACATAAAAAAATGAACTGTAAATATATGCAAAACCGATTAAAAATCCCACTTGTTTTCAATCGAATGAGATATACCTACTTTCTGTGGATCGTTTTTTACATCCTGTCAAAATTCCGATCATTTATTAAATTCTTAAATTTTTAAAATAATTTTACTTCAGTATTCAATATCATTTTGTGAAGTTGAAAAACTGTACTTGTTTACTTGTTACTCATTTTCAACCAATCAATCACCAAAGCTCTAGGACTAGTCAACACGTTCCCTACAGAAAACAGTCGGGTTCACCAAAATTTCTTAATGTAGACTGTAACCTATATGCATTCATTGAACAGGAAAGAAACAAGTGTTTGTCTTGCAGCTCAGCTGTAAAAAGTTTGTTTAACGTTAATAACAGCTTTTGATTTAAGCCTGAAATCGGTTGGTCATATCTAATTCGGACATCTTATTTTGTTTCCTGACGAGCCTGCTTTCTCGACTACAGCCATGGCTTTCTGAAAGAACTCTTTCTTCGTGTATTCCTACTCTGGCAAAACATTGCCTAGCAAATGTACATATCCCTTTCCATAGATGCATCCAAAGGGTGATGAGGATGACGGAACTTAATAGAGGAATTCCGATTGCTGGCTTTTACCACCACACAATCGAATAGGTCCATATGGAATTTGACAAGAAATAGTCCATCGATTGTAAAATGATTTGTACTCTCAGGTAGCCTTTCATTGGCGTATACTCTCCAATAATGGTCACTGGAAAGGGTAAGTATTCTATCTATATTTGTATGTCATGAACACTGTTGTCTGCTTCCGGTGCGGGAGGCCGCCGGTTTGATAACCGGCTGGGACAAACAAAAGACATTAAAATTGGTAGTAATTGCTTTCCCTCCATGGCGCTCAGGATTTGGTGTAAGGATAAAATGACTGGTCGAGGTTCGGCCCCACGTGTATCCGTGATATGCCATGGGCACATTAAAGAACGAGAGAGTTCTACAGAAGTGTTTTCAGTTACGCCGTTTTCCTCTCTGTTGGACGCCCATTAGGCCTATGTGGCAACACGTGACAAAAACCAAAATCAGCAACCAAAACAAAAATATTATAACACTTTTCGACTGGTATAAATGTGTGTGTGTGTGTGTGCTTGTTTGATTGATTGCAGGGTTAGTCAGTCAAATCGACCGACACAGTTCTGGTTATAAGGCGACGTTGCCAGTGTTTAAAGATGGAGACTGGCCTCTTGTTCACATTTGTCAAAACTTGGGATAAGGATAAGGATCAAATTTATAATTTTGATTTTGTTATACACTATTGTTTTAAGAATAAAATGCTTTATACAAGTGATCCAGACTGTTCAGTCGAATTCATATTTAAATGTAAAATATCATTTCATTAATTATGGTTGAGAAAAAGAGTAAAATATTTATTTGATTCTTATAAAAGCAGTATCAACTTTTGCAATGTTTTGAAGTATTAAACTTTTGTGTATATAGACAATCACTTCTGTGCGACTTTCTGTAACAGTGGTTACATTATTTTGAAAAGTTTTGTGAACATGATACCTGGTCCGGTGCTTATAAAGATTTTACCTTGAAAATGAGAACGTTTTCAAGCATCAGATATGAGTTTGTGCTCAGATTCTGCAAATAGGATTGCCAGAATCTTAGCTCAAAATCAAATCTGACCGATCATACCTTGAGTAAGTTTTGTGAACATGAGGCCTGGTGCCTTAGAGTAAAACCTCCGACCTGCCGCAAGCTAATCGGGTAGCTTCTTCAAGAGAATCTTTTTCGTTTTTACATGACCGTAACCCCCTCGATATTGGGTACTTAATAGGGATGTATCTGGGAGTATTGCACCTAACCAACTGACAGTGAGCACTGTTGTGAAAATGAACGGTCGCTATGACAACAATATGACTGTCAAAAATTACAAAAAAGGGTTATCTTATACAAGTTTTATTAAAATTTACCTTTTGAGTAAACGGGATAATTACGACAAAAGAACATATACATTTAATTATATAAGGTAGCCATTGTTACAAATAAACAAACGTTATTTGAGACCCAGCACGGGAAAGTTTTCTGGGTTGCTAATACCCGCTTCAGACCAATATATCTAGTAACACGCATGTTTACATTCTTTAAAATCCGTGGTTCTTTGATATAGTTGTATAAGAAACCCACAGTTGTCCAAATACCGCATGCCTTTCAGCACATTCTAGATATTACAAACTGCTTTCCCGTGAGGAGTCTCAAACTTGGTATAAGGCAGATATAGATATACAAATACATATAGTGAGACCAGAATTCTGCTATAAATCTCCTATAACCCAGACCAAGCGACACAAGCTAATTACTTGACATGATCGTGTAGAACTTGTGCCTTGCATATCATATTTGAGTTAATACAACCTCTATACAGACCTCTATAATGAGCGAACTTTCAACCATGTAGACTACCCCTCGGACCAATAATTCTTTTGTTTTCAAATGATCGAATTTGAAAGGGCAGACCTGTGCCTGATTATTCCGGCCGAACCACGTGATTATTGTATGTTCTTGTACACGTGAAGCACGAGCTTAGTTGGCCAGCTTCAGCTATTACCGCTGCTCAAAGACGAGAGATTTCGTATGTTACTATGTTTTAACTGAAGATTTAGGATCGCATATTTTACTAATAGCTCTAAATTACCTGTATGTATAAATATAACCAAATAGAAACTCTTATCTTATTTTTATTACTATAATAGTTGTCATCATACAGTGTAATGCAGGGATGTGTTTTATCGTTTTGTACAGATTTAATATTTGTTAAAATCTACAGTGTCAAAGCGGCTGGATGTCAATTTGATGTTTGTTGTGTTATTGTACATATTGACATGTAACATTTCAATCAACTATTTATATGTCAATCTGGCTGCCACTAAAACAACCTATATAATAGCAGAAAACCAGTCCACCAAAGCGCTAAGATTGCTACCATTCATGCTACGATTTACTAAACACAAACATACTTCATTTTTTTGTTCAGTTTTGCAGTCCGTTTTCAAACATAAGGGCAACAAATACAGGCAAACTTGAGCAGCATAGTGAAAATCCATGAGAAATGCTGATATACTGCCATACAGTGACTGTCTGTCATCAAATACACAACTGCTGTAGGTTAGCCAAAAATAAATTATTAAAATTCAATGAATTCGCTTGACCGGTATTTTTCTCAAAACGTTTCATTTTCTGCTCACATGTAGTGAAACATACTTGATACTTCGAGAAAAGAGTTCGAAATTACGAAATAGTCCAGTCAAACGAATATTAGTAAATTATAGTTTTGACTAGCGATTAAACGATAAAATGTATGTATAATAAAACAGTGTTATTGTATAAGTCCACCGTACAATAAACAGTATTGTTGTATAAGTCCACCGTACAATAAACAGTGTTATTGTATAACTCCACCGTACAATAAACAGTGTTATTGTATAAGTCCACCGTACAATAAACAGTTTTATTGTATAAGTCTACCGTACAATATACAGTGTTATTGTATAAGTCCACCGTACAATAAATAGTATTATTGTATAAGTCCACAGGTATTTTATGGAAGCTCGGTATAGCTGCGGTAAATGAAACTCCTAACATATTGTACATATAATTATAATTCAGCAGTTTAAGAAAATGGCTTTCACAAACCTGACAAAACAGTTACTGTTGTTACAAAATGCACTACTCGAGCGAGGAGAAAAATACAAAACACTACATATTTACCAACCATTAGTCAAATCAGTAATTCGTTCTATTCTGTCTCTGATATTGAAATAGATTGTTAGAGCGTTAGCGATTGATACAGTCAGATATGCACAGACAGATGATGAGAGAGATAGAGAACGAGGGAAAGAACGAGAGAAATAGAGAGAGAGAGAGAGAGAGAGAGAGAGAGAGAGATACAGCGATAGAAAGAGAATAAGGCACGCATATGGGCAGCAGAACCGTTTGTAGTGATGTGGCTAATGAGACATAACAGATTCAACACAATGTTGTCCTTTAAACATTTGAATTGCATATCAATGGTTGAAAACGTGTTTTTCCACGGTAAACAATATTTTAAGATTTTATCCAGATAACGCAGACAGTGAAGTTATTTAATGCGAAATCTTACTAAATCAAAATACAGTAACTAAATTCTAATCAGACAAACATACACCACTGATTTCTAATGTGCAAGTGCTTTACACATCATTAGTCAAGCACGAAGTTCAGAGCACCATACTGAATCTTGATAACAAAATATATATCCTTTGAGAGCCACCTCGATCTATAAGTCACGTGCTGCTAATTGCTGCAAGGATAAGTAATTTAACAAGCGACCATCAGTCATAAGTAACCACTTGGATATATGTACTGTACATTTCGAATCCTCGATAAATGAATCAATGCAGAATAAAACCGATGGTTTTCCGCCTTACTGTTTGTTCGCCCTCTGTTCACCCCTGTCGACTTTATCCGGTTAATCAGAATATCGCCCAGTGCAGTCTCAGCCTACAAACAGAGGAACTGCCGCCGATGAAATGGTTACCGTAGCAACAATGATAAAACACTAAGCTGTAATAGTTCCAATGTTGATAAGCGCGGGATTTAGCCGATCGTTTACGAAGGTGTCAGGTCTAAGAGATCTACTGTGGCTGCTTTCTATTTTAAGAACAAATGAATCAGCACATGTTGAGAAAGCACAGCTGAGGCTGTCCTAATGGAGAATCTAGTGTTCTGTGTGATCCCAGCTGTTGTAAGGTTTTGTTTGGTGAATATGGCACTGCGAATAACAAGAATTAAACAAATTTAACTTATCGACTCTAATAAATCGTCAGATAGCTGAAATTGTACTTTTCGTGACACCATCGCAATGAAAGTCGGGTTTTACACGAGTGTATCATTTAAAACTCGGTAAGATTATGGAAAAGGGATCATTTAATTCTGTTAAAGGTTAACACTCATTCTTGTGCACAAATACATACGTCTTCATCCTTCCATAGCGGTTATAAAAATCTACCATATATTCCAGAGTTATACCCCTTGAATTATTCTCTCGCCATTGACACCGCTTGAGGCGTCATTCCTTGAACTTCCTGTGACTCTTGCACGAGGGCACATAAAGGACAGCAAAACCAGTATGCTAAGTCCCCGATGAAGCTGCCCTGAATTCCCTTCGATTCCCTGATTTTGGATCGAATATGCGCCCCAAGAATAAGATCGACGCCAGGAATCAGAAACCCTATTCCACACATTAAGCAGCTATCACCAACGGCCTCGGCATTCTTTCCGAACTGGTAGCAGGGTATCAGCCAACTGCAAAGGCACAGGGAGATGTTGTCAAAGCAACTGCAAAGACCATGCTGCCATTCTGCCGACATGTTGATTTAAATAGCCTGAAACGAAAGAACAGTGTAAAAAGATTATGATAATGAGCATTTTAGGGCTAAATTGACACAAGCTAAGCGGAACACAAGCTTCTTCGCGTAAAGAATAAATAAACGATAAATGCACCAACAGGTGTGAACGGTGGAAATAAACTTCGAAAGTATAAACTGTTTAAAAAAGTTTATGAAACAGAAACATATGTTAAAATGAAAACCATCTCAAGGACAAATAGAAGTGCTTTAGCTAAATTCCGCTGCGGAGTAGCACCTCTAAAAACTGAAACGGGTAGATACCAGCCACTCACAGTGGATGAAAGAACTTGTTTTAACTGTCCAACACACACAGAAGACG
Source organism: Nuttallia obscurata (assembly GCA_032358795.1). Lineage (NCBI taxonomy): Eukaryota > Metazoa > Mollusca > Bivalvia > Cardiida > Psammobiidae > Nuttallia > Nuttallia obscurata. The sequence goes on from JAULCC010623389.1 coordinate 6,732, forward strand.
AAATACATGTTCTTTTATATTGTCCTGTATATGAAACTATAAGAAATCACCTGTTTAGTAAAGCAGAGGACTTTCATGCCGAATTGCATTCTTATGATGATTTAGAGAAGTTTTAATATATTTTGTCTAATGATGCAATAATCAGATACATTGCCAAAGTCTGCAATGATACTTTAGCAACTAGAACGAATATTTTATATAACAATGTACATACCTTACACGTGTCGATCTTAACAGTTGATCTTAATTTTTAAGGTTTTCGTTTAACTTTATGTTAATTACTTTGTAGGGTCAATGTATTTTTATAACTATTATCACCATTTAGATGTGAATTTATTTGATGTTATTATGCAAATACCTTAACCAGTCTCTCATAACTCAACCTGAGTGGTTTTGTACTTTAAACGGTTTATCTAATATATACAATGTGTGCATTTTATGTATTTAACGTTTTGTGTACAAAATTGAGACTATAATAAACTATTTTGTCTGTCATTCTGTCTGTCATGAATGATAAACTTTCTTTCGCCAGTGTAGCCGTTTGGCCTCAATACGAGACAAAGCTATCTTTGTCGCATTAGCTCCAAATATTCATATTTATATTGTCATGTTTATATTGTCATATTTATATTGTCATGTTTAATTAGTCTATCGATGTTTTATTTATAATCATATTCGTATTGTTATCTTTATCAATTAACAAATGTTGTATTGATATTGTCAAGTTTTATTTTACTTTACCGTTTTTTTTATGTACAAACATATCATGCTTGTTAATCTGTTGACATGTCTATTCTGTCATTCTTTTCGACATATATTACTATCTGTATAAGTTCGCCGATGTTGTTGTAATAGTATCATCTGCATTAGTTCACAGGTGAATTATTTTTATCACATGTTTATTCGTATATCGACGTTGTATTTATATATTTATGTTTTACATTTCAACGAAGTTGTAATTACATCATCATGTTTATAAGTACATCAATATTATATACATATATTACCATTTGAATACTTCTCCGAAATTGTATTTATGTAATCATGTTAACTTATTTACCGATTTTGCATTTATATCATCACATTTATAAGTTATTATATGTTGTTTTAGGGTAATGTTTATTAGTTCTTATAGATAATACTTAATATATTATCATGTTTAATAATGCTTATTTGTCGTAATTTTATAACTTAACAAAAGTTGTATTTAGTTAACACTGTTTATTAGGTCACCGATGTTTTTTTGGTAGTATTATTTTTTTTCAGTTCACATAAAAATGGGGTTTTACTGTCATGTTTATAAGTGCGCCTATGTTGTATTTATATTATCCTGTTTATAAGGGCATCGATAATGATTTTATGGTCAAGTTTATTATATAAGTGCGCCTATGGTGTATCAAATAACCGATGTTTTATTTATACTGTCACGTTTATAAGGTCACAGGTGTTTTATTTATACTGTCACGTTTATAAGGTCACCGCTGTTTTATTCATGTTTTCCGGTTTATAAGTGCACCTACGTTGTATTTATAATATCTTGTTTGTATGTACATTGATTCTGTGTAATAATATCACCGTGTTTATTAGTTCCTTTTATGCCATGTACCGTCAGATGCTGTGTACATACACCAATGCTGAGCTTACACCAATCTGACTAAAGAACACAATTTTCTATAGCGCAGTGTATATTGAAGAGACGAACTTTGTTCAGACTCAAAGCTCATCAACAACATTATAGTGTATTGTTTGTAAACCTTCATTGTGATATTGTTACTTATCGCAGTATTGTTTTTGCGGGAAGGGGGGGGGGGTGAATGTCAGGCAAACGTCAAGGCAAAGGTCAATTTACCTCGAAACGATCTGTAAACTACATTTTTCATTACTGAAAATAACACATCATCTGAAACCAAGGCGTGATGTAGTATTTCGATCAACCTATTTATTCATCGAGTACATGAACGGCATATTACTGCTATACCTGAGTCTCTGACACAGAAAAAACAACAACTTTACAACTCCTTTCTCTCAAGCTGTTCTGAAATACGTTACTTATACATGTTACTAAATCTCATTACAAAGGATCTTACGAGCGTTTTGAACTAAGGAGACATAGCTTTGTTTTATTATATTTAGGATCTGACAGATTTATATGTAAATTACAGCGTGTATTTCGTTGTATGTAACCTTCTCTGGTGACAGCGGTGAAAACTAACTGAATATCATTTAAAAGCAGGTTTGCACTCAAAAGATTTTTGACTAAATGTAGTAAATAAAATTGACTATGCTGTAAATGTTGGTCTCAACAGGTCATAGACGATGGTGTATTCAGAGGGAATAGAAATGCCAATCAGTGTCAGGTAGGCTCGTAAGGGCTCACTGTCAAGGCAATACTCAGGGACGGTGATCTAGTGGTAATACGCAGGCCTCGGGAGCAAAGGGTCCTGGGTTCAAATCCATCCCGGGTCATCGTATTTGTCCGGGAAGAAAATATAGCCAACATGGGCCTCACTCCACCAAGGTGAGAAGGCAAAACTCATGTTGGAAAAGGTCGGTCACCAACTGTAAGTGTGGAATGCATGTCATCAATAGGACCTGATCGATTTCCATTTCCATTGCAAAATGGAACAAACAGTAAAACTTACAGAAATATAGCTATTTACCTTCTTCACACACTATTTCTTCACAAACTATATCCATATATATTCAGCTATATCCAATTATATCTAAACAACCTTTGTAATATGCTTTCTTCACAAACAGTTATATCTATACACAAATTATTAAATGCTTTCTTCAAAACAATTATATGTATACACCCTTTGTTATAATATATGCTTTCTTCACAAACAGTTATATCTATATACCTTTTGCTATAATAACAAGAGGACCATGATAATCCTGTAATCGCTTACCTTAAATTCGCACATACAAATTAAAGAACCCTTTACATGATCATCCTTTGATGCATGACTTGAAGGAATTTGATAACGGGTCACCTAAGGTGCATTTCTGTGAAATTGTTTTGAAATCGTGCTTACAGTTACTGTGGAAACGAAGTTTAAAGTCTTCAATATAGTCATATAATGAAAAAAGTAGCTTTGCCCCATTGGCGGCCATGTTTTTTTTGCTAATCATCAAGACTTGAAGGAATTTTATAAAGGCCTATCTAAGGATCATTTCTGTGAAATAAGATTGAAAATGGGCAAGCAGTTTCTAAGATGAAGATTTTAAAAGTTTTTCATATAGTCTTATAGTGAAAATAAGCCCCGCCCCCTGGCGGCCAAGATTTTTTTGCTTATCAACAAGACTTGAAGGATTTCCCTTAAGATCCATTTAAGGGTCATTTCCGTAAAATAAGATTAAAATTGGCAAAGCGGTTTCTGAAAAGAAGATTTTAAAAGTTTTCCATAAAATCTTGTAGTGAAAATAAGCCCCGCCTCCTGGCAGCCATG
>JAULCC010623411.1:0-10183 GCA_032358795.1 Nuttallia obscurata
TCTCTACAGAAGAGTTCTGTGTATCCGCTTCCCTCTCTCTGGGACGTGCATTAGCCCTAGCTGGCAGAAAGTGACGTAAATCAAACAAACAAACAATTTAACTAATTGGAAGATAACTTTTGCAAATAACTGAGTTGAAGACAACTTATGATTATAAGTTATTTGGAAAAATCACTTATCCACATACAAGTGATGGGAAGAGAACTTGTATTTTAACTTAAAGGAAAAAAAAGTTTTATTTATAAATGATTTGAAAAAAAAAGTGTATGGTTGCAGAAGTTGACGCGGCTCTTTACTCGGTGAGATAATCCTAATCACGTGATTTGCGTCAAGTACCAGTGACGTAAACAGGACAATAACCTATATATCGTGTGTTTTTTATTAAACCGATACATTTACATTAAGATTAAAATCACATGTATAAATTAACAGTAGATTGGAAACGGTGCGATTCGATATCGAAATAAACTTTGATTCACCGCCAAAGGTACAAAGTATGTGTCGATTTTAGAGATTAATATACCTCGTTGTAACCCCCTGTAAAGATGGTTGAAGAATTAGTGCTGACATATAAAGGTTTATGGATAAAGGAAAAATGATATATTTTTCTGAACGTGTCAGTATATTCGCAAATAGGTTACACTGTGCGCACCATACGTCGTGTGATAAGATATTTCGATGGCAAGCTATCAGATCAAACGACAGTTTTATTGAGATTAAAACGGACATATCTGTAAATCCGACTTGTAAAAATAAACAGTAGATAAATTAAGATAATTGTTTGTCCGTTTTAAGTGTTTTAAAATGTGTAAGTGTGTAATATATCAAGTGACATTTTGAATTGAATACATCACAGAATCACGTGTACATAGTTATGTTACATTTAATAAGTGTTTGTTGTTTCTGTTTCATGTTTTCCTCCTTGTCTTTGTGGTTTCACTATTGCAATTAATCTGACTAACTATACAGTTTATCTTTGATTGATATTACAAAGTTTAAACATCGGGCTAAACTTTGCATTACATATTTTAATATCTAATACAAATGACAAGGAAACCGATAATCCATACATCTTTTTATCATAACTATAATCTTGATTGATCTCTATTGACACCGCTGTTTTAAAAATTAATGACAGAGAATAAGAAACAGGTATTTTTGTCGTGTACTGCGATCTATAACAAAATTTCAGAACGGGCCGGCAACCGACCGTATTCTTTGGTATTCCGGTATATCACCGTATCATTTTCACACAACACATTGTATGGTTTAATCATCCCTGTTGCTTTATTGTGTTTACATAAGTGACTACGAACTATATTCGCCATATGAACATTCTTTATTCAATATCCGTGCTCTTCAATCTATTTGGTAACTAGATTTACCCAAGAAATGTCTGTATGAGTTTAAACCATATACGAATTATGTGAATTGTGTTTTTATGTCAAAACAGTAACAAAATATTTCTTTCCGTCTTAATTCAGATGGCTGTACTTTTCAAAGTCAACGGAACATCACCACACCTCGTTCTTACACGAAGCTTCCGTCCATTAGAAACAGTAGCAGAGCGGTAAGTAGTCATATCAGGCCTGTGTGTTTGTTTGTTTGTTTAAGGTTAAAAATCCGATGTATTGACATCATATAGAAACGTTTCACCTTCATTGATGAAGTAAAACACTTAGTTTCTGTGCATGAATTGTTTCAGGTAGAATCACCAACCTTCATACCATATATATATAACTGCATCTTCACTCAAGTTGAAAGGTTTCCGATCCGACCTAGGATCGAACTCAAAGTGTATCGCTATGTATGACTATATAATACTAGCACTACGAACAATTGTATGGTTCATATGCTCATATGTTTATGGTAAATTAAGACATTATTTCATGGAACACAGTAGAAATCTTACGGCACAGTTTCACTTCAATTCGAAAGCGGGGCGCGAACTTTCTCACCAACCACACTCATTTACAAACTATCCTTCTAGACATTTTTCACACGAAAATGCACAGTAGCAAGATAATTAATGCAAATCTGCAACATGACAATATCCACGTTGGCCCGGGTTTTCACGTGCACGATAGTTCAACATAATTATACATTCCTTCTATAATTGCAATTGCCATTTATATTTCTATGTTTACCCATATCAACAATACTGATTTGCAAAGAGTATACGCAGGTCAAACTGCGATTGTAAATACACGTCACGTGCCTGCAGTATTTACGGTGCCTTACCTAAGTAATTAATATTCCCGTCATGTATTTATCTATCATTAATCTGCATTACGCAGGATTGCACACGCATCATAGCATTCTGTCAGGATTACACTCGGGGTTTTCGTCTAAGGGATAGACGTAAATGAGATACTGAGCTACGGATATACATGTAGTTAAAACATGTCAACTGCTTGTTAAATCAGAAGGAAAACTACATCTGTGAAGTTAAAAAAAAACGCATAACTTTATAGACTTATCCTATTCTTGTATTGCATTACGTTCACAAAGTTTTGTGCGATGTAATTGCACCATAGTCAATAGTAATTTAGGAAGGTTCGAATATAAGCGTTGTATATTAACACTGGCACTTTATTTGATTATATTGACCACGTGTAAGTCTTTCAATTGTGTGGGGTTACTTTAATAACAAACAGCAAATATTACTGAACATATTTTATACGCTAAATCATGCTTGTGTTACCAAAACGTAATTGAATTAAACAGAGCAATACATTGTTCTTAAAATTTATGATAATAAAATAACAGAATTTTTAGACGAAACCACAGATGCATAGCGACTTTAACGTCCAAATCTAAACATATAAGTCTTGGCAATATGCGATATGCACACTCATGTTGTATATTTGGACCAACGTTCTTACGTAGACAGTGTCAGCACATGCATTAAAAGACAGTTATGAATAAACCCCAAGGATATCGCCATTCATTTACCTTTACTTCTTTATGCTAACAGTTTTGTATCGTGCGCACGCGAACAAAAACAGCGCCGCTACTCAATCCAACGTTTGATAACACCGAAGGTCATTTATTAAAGGTAACCTAAACCTCAAATACCCGTTTATATATTAAAGCATAAAACGAAGAAGAATTAAAGGATTTAAATGAACCTTAATTGGTCTGACCTATAGAGATAACACCATTTGGTAGATATAAATCGGTGGGATTAAATCTACCCCTGAAATGCTGACAATGTATATTGAACTCTTCCAACTTACTCAATACGACAGCCCATTCGTTAATTAAAAAAGTCTCTTTTTTCTTGAAATGTCCAGTGACAAAAAGAGTAGACCTTGACCTTAGGGTGTGAGTGCGGGGACGGGGTTGGGGTTGGTGCGGGGTGGGGTAATTGAAATCAAACATAACTGATTCCGCCATTTGCTTTGTTGTCTTGGATGAGTATTAATTTGCTATAATTTGTTCAATAAATCTGAAAACAAATTTTTCATGACACGTTCAATTTTATTATAAAAAAAGGTCCACTTACAGTAAAACATAAATGATTTATAGGCGTGACCTATCGTTTGAGAGATATTCAGATTCGCGGTTATCTTGATTACCTCTTATAAATGTGACAGTGAAAGTGAAATATCACTTGTAAAATCATTGACAGCTTTTTAACCCGTTTAAGGATTTTGTTTTGCGTTGTTTTGTAGTGGGTAAAACTAACAAATAAGCCCGAAATATATGTTCCTCGTTTTGGGGATTGTGGGTGTGGGGGGAAGTGACGACAGAAACATATCAAAACGTTTTTTTTTTCGAAGTGGTACATATAACTACAGGAACACCATAAAGCCATTAACAATATCGTATCACTGTCTTTTAACTAAGTCGCAGATATATTTTAATTTGATGATGGGTGTCTCTTTTTATTTCTTTCCTTTCCTTTCTTTACTTTACCAGATAAAAATCAAGCCGAAAAATCTTGGCTGTTTACTATGAAACATACTTTTAGTAGCATCGACAGGCGAATGTGACCGATTACTAAACACCATTTTTGCTACTGGTCAAGATCATTGCCAGCCAATCCATTCAATCTTAACCTGGTCAGACCGTCCATAATTAGTGATATATATCACTGATACAAAAAGTTTTTTATCACCTGAAATCGGCAATTTATTGTGGAATTGCTGTGTAATAAATGCATTAGTTAACTGAAATCCTTGAAAAAAACACATTTGGAAGAGACGTTTACTAGAACAAAATCTCAAAACATCAATAGAAGACAGTAATCATTGTACGTGTATTTTGTTTATGTGATTGCTAGAAGTATTTTTGTAACACTTAATGGTTATAAAAAAAATGTTTTGTATGGAACTGTATTTTATAGCGTTTCGTAGAACTACGAAACATTTTGTGAAACCATATATTTGCGAAATATCGTTCGTGGATGAATGAAACATAAAGTACATGTACACACAGAGTACTGGTCTTTTCCCTGGCCTTGTATCCTTTTAGAGAAATATTATGACATGGACGCTATCACCCTAAAATTCCTTGATTGTCAGGCTCGCTTGTTTAACGGTGATCCCAGTTGTCACATTATATGTCTGACTAAATTCCTTTTATTTGGCACTATTCGATAGTATCAGCCATACCTTATCCCCAGACTTAAATGATAAACACACTATATACAAATTGATAACAAGTTATTACAGACGGTATAATGTTTTACGTTCAAATGGATATGTTTGCATGTTAAGTTTTAGATAAATACGAAAGCACACTCGAGGTTCCGCACGTACAGTCTCGTGTTATTTTCCATCGCTGACAGTAGGGCTAGAGACAACCAATAAATTTCAATAAATACTCCCGTCAATATGAATTTTGTGTCAGCATTTTGCTTATTATGATTTCATTTAAACATTTCTAAAGGTTTCGTTCAGACCTGTTTATACAAACACTGCAATATTAATTTCATTGTAGCAAGTACTATCAACTGATACAGATATTTTTGTTGTACATGTCACTGTATTTTTTTTTTATATAATTTTAACCCTTAACCTGCTGAAAAAAAGTGTCGTTTGCTTTAACTGTCATCTGCCTGGATTTTAAACTAAATATGATTCGTCCACTATTTGAAAAAAATAGGCCGAGTGTCAAACAGCTTGGATCCGGATTAGACGCCGACTCGGTGTCTAATCTGGATCAAAGTTGTTTGCATATTCTATTAGGTTTGCACTTAGCAGACCAAGGGTTAACTATTTATAACATAAAAAAAATTATATATAGAAAGACCAGATACATGTATATGTTTATATGTTCCAGATAAGATTAGAGTATTTATGTGATGTCTAAGACTATGTTAAAAATCAATGGTAGAGCGTCCGCTTTCGGTGCGTACGGTTGTGGTTCGATCCCCGAGCAAGTAATACCAAATACTTTAAAGTGGGTAGTAATAGCTTTCAACTCCTTGGTGCCAAGAGTTTAGGTTAACATTACGCTTGTTCGCCGATGTCAGGATAAAGTGACCGGCTGAGTTTCAGCCCCGAACCCCACCCCCTCCCCCCTTGTGTACCAGTGATTTGCATTGGCAAAAGAATTATTTGCATTTGCTTCCGTCTTTCTGGCATGTACATTAGCCATAGGTAGCAATCAGTGGTGCAAATGTGATACAATCCAATATTGTATCACTCTTTTATCTGAGTGTCTAAATAGTCAAATACCAACTTACTTTATTTTACCGAAACATGAGCACTTATACCGGGGTGAGTGACATAATAAAATTCAATAAATTCATTTGACCGGAAGCCTGTGTGACCTTATACACTGGGAGTCACAATGAATATCCCTCGCACGCATAATCAACGCAAAAATATCAGTTCACCGTGATTGATTAATATTCAACTCAAACGTTCGTAGTTTGTCAGAAAAAAAGGTATAAAGTAAAGAAAACGGACTAATTCCATTATCAATTTTATAACAATTTAAACCCCGAATTTGTATTTGGTTGAGAAAATGATGACTAAACTACCCCAAATATCCAATATTTAATCAATATTTTTACTATATGAAATAGATTAATTTTCTAAGCTTAATCAGCTCTATAACGTCAACTTTACAACTATTTTTCAATTAGCAAGTATATATTGGTAATCGGTGGTTACGTGGTCCCCTAGCGCAGTCTTTTCGCCGTTATTAATTGGTTGACCCGGACCTAGCAGAATACCGGCTCAGATATGAATCACTCGGTAAACACTTTAAATAGGCTTGTTGTGGTTTGGCTCAATATTCTTTTGAAAACGTCTTTTGTGGGTTGTTTTATCCAGGCGTAAATGAGATATATAACAACGAGATGTTTACGTCTGTAATCAACAAAAGCTGCACACCCTGTCCCATTTTACGTCGTTCAAAACTAGTGTATTTGCATTCTGTATGTATTGCGTATAAAAAAAAAGCCACTTCGATATTTTGGCGCCTTATTGAAAAATATCGTCTGCTTTAATTCAAGCGTTAAAACTTTATCCAATACTTGCTTATTCTCGGCTACACTATTATCTCTTCAGCAATTTTACACCAACATAGACACTCCGATCGAAATGGAAAGATGGACAAGTTCTACAGAAAAAACTACACTTTAAAATATAATGATATTATATTTAGACCCTAAAATGTTATTGTTATTTCTTTTGATCACTTGTCATGAACAGTGCAATCTCTCAGTCCCTCACCGCTGTGGGTTCAAATCCCGGTAAGGGCATTTCGGAATTTTTCATGTAAGGAAGCCTTCCAGCTAGTTGCGGTAGGTCGGTGGTTCTACCCGGGTGCACTCTGTACCTGAAAAAGTGTTCAGAGGTAGTCCGGGGTCTTCATCCACCTGTAATGAGCTGGACGTCGCAAATGTGACCATTATGGGTTCAGCAAAATTAAATAATTTCAATAAAAAATGATTTTGTCTGCGTAAAATTGAACAGAGTTCACACATAGGTATCAGTAAGTATAAGGATTGACACCTTTATCATAACGTGTGTGGTAGGTGATTAGATTACGGTGACATTTTGACAGTTTCTTGGTTTGATTCGTTTAAAGTTGTGCAACATGTTTGAACCATTCAGCACAGAAATAAACGTGACTACAAAGTCTGCAAAAGATATGCATTGTATATTCTGACAAGACCGTATCGTTTCTTATTATCTATCTTGTTTTCGTCTTAAACTATGACGAAAGTGGTATAGCGTCCACTTACGGTGAGAGAGGATATGTGTTTGGTCGGGTCAAACAAAATACTTTAAGATTGGTAGTAACTGCTTTCCCTCCTTGGCGCTCGTCGGTTTAGAAAAAATGACTTTCTTAGGTTCAATCCCCTGCGTTATTAGTGCTATACACTGGACACAAAACGAACGAGAGAATTCTACAGTAAAGTTCTCTGCTTCGGCTTCCCCCTCTCTAGAACTTTGGGACGTTCATTATCTCTTGCTGGCAGAAAGTGACGACCAAACAAAATAAACACGAAGTTACTGAATGTCTTGTTCGATTCTTAAATAAAGAAAAAGTGTTTAAATATGCGAATTATTTTTCCAAGATGATTCAATTATGAGAAATTGTACTGTACGTCATATAATATATGCTGGGTTGTGTTTATGATATTCGTTTTGAGGTTAAAATGATGACTTACATGTTCTAACGTTACACTGCAGATTGATACACGTTAACTTTACAAAAATCAGATGATGTTTTATAAAAGTAACATATAATGGTAAGGAACAGCCAAACGATAAGATAAGTACCTTAATTTCGTTTCAATGGCACAGCGCGCTAGTTTCTTACTTATTTAAAGGATTCGTGCCTTTTTGAAAATCTAGACTCATTCAAAATTGTAACTCTTCATCTAAATATTACCAGTATTCCAGTTCTCGTAACACGTTTCTTTAGAAAAACAAATGCTACGCACTTGAAATAATCGCAAAAAACGAAAGAAGACAAATCTAAACACATGACAGATGACATCACACTGCACTTGATAAGCATGTGATCAGAGATTCAGATTTCGATCTTTGGATTTCTATCTTTTGATTTCTATTCGGACAAACGCTATTTTGATTTGTTTAGATCAAGTTTTTCTCTTGACATGATAACTTGAGATCACACAATATTATTGATGTGATGGCACTGCCTACTTTCACCAGATAAAATGCAGGAACCTTTCTTTTAAAACATCAGACGAGAATCGCTTCCAAGAAATGTAATCATGTGTATAATAAAGTTACTGTAAGTGGATCTTCTTAACAGTTACCTATAATCATTTAAAAGCCACTGTTAAAATATGTTAACTGTCACAGGCAGAATGACATGTTTTTCCTATGCGGCTATCTGTAGGTCTTCATAAATTGGCTTAGCGTATTATATCCATGTAAGTAAGCAGCCGATGTTTTATTAAACAAATCATTTAAAGTGTCAAAACATTTCAACATAAAGAACTCCACTCATGTCCTGACAACCTGATTGTGTGTTAGGCAAACCAACAGACGACAAATCAAAGCAACAGACGACAATAATTAAAACCATAACACAATGTTAAAATAGTGAAACATTATATGATCTTGCTTATATCATAACATTGAGACTATCTTATAGTAGACTTGAAATTGGCCCATATTATTTTCGATTACAATTTTTAACCTAAAACCGATTTTCTTTTAAACTTAAAACATAAAAGTATATACCGATTGATTGATGTTACCGGGTATATATATGTATACATTGAGGTCGTAAAGATCTTTATCTCATTTTTATTTTTAAAGTGTAAGCCTTAGATAAAGGAATGAATAGCTGTTTGCACAATGCCATGACATTTAATGACATTTACGAATTTAAGTTGTCCTTCGTGTTAAGAAAGATCAAATAAAGCACCGGAATTCTCGCGGTGCAATATAGCCATTGCAATCTTACAGGTCACTGTCTCCATTGATGGCCATATGTCTACCAAAACGATCGTCTATTTTGAGGGTTTGTCAATTGATCCTTAGTGTATCGTCGGTTAATTAGCTTCTTGAAAGGGGTTAGACAACGCCCATTCCAGTTATCTCGCAATGTTTGAGCTATTAATATCTCGTTTGATGCATAGAGATAAGCTATTTATTTAAGATACGCTTTTTATAGACATTCCATAAAACTATTCATTAAAAGTCAGAATAATATGTGCATCCTTATTCCTATTATTATCAATCGGAAGATCTTAAATTGATAAGAATATGTTCTTAATGATTATTACAGTTGAAAAGAAATTTGAATGCTATGTCAACTCAAGATCACTAGACGCTTCAGTCCTCTACTTATTACAATTACAACTCTATCGCCCTCACAACTCCTCCCCTACCGCTATCAGGTGAACAGATCCAACATTATTTTTTTATAGTTAATAACTATTTCACAGATGACTATTTGTATCTATAAAAAAAGGTTTTAGGTGTGTAAGTACACATGGCTTGTGACTTTTGACAGAGAACAAACCAAATATGATGTTGATGTTTTAATTGTTTTGTTCTTAGTTGTACACCTCTTTTTTCAATACTTCATTTATAGCAGGATGATCAGACAATATTACTGTACACCTGTGTCTCTACACTAGTCCTAAGTAGCATTTCTAAAAGTAAATGGCCCTGTTACCGTTTAAAACAGCTATGGAAGACAAATTACCACATTTAATTAATAGAGGAAGTCGGTCTTAGATGCGAACATGCGACATATAGATTGGGCGAGTGAACTACTATTACCTCCACCCAGCCCGGCAATATTGAAAGTAAAGAAAGAAGCACGTGCATATTGCCTGCCTGTTTTAGGCTGACAGCCAATCTATGTGTGTTCCTTGACTAATGACAGATGGCAATGGTCCGGTATATATGATTTTTACCGTCGAACGTATTTTATAATAAAATTAGACATTCATTTATGTAACTTAATTCTTTATATCCTTTTACACTCTTAAAATTAAACCTTAAAGCTTGACCCCGTTTATGTCCGTATATGTAAATAATTCAGATTGTATATTTGGTCGTTAAATGTTGGTTGATGCTTTTCATAGTGTATATTAAAATGATAAAGGGCTTCATAATCAATGAGCTTAAATAGAATATAATGTTGGCGACAAATATATAGGATCTTACATGAGTTTTTATTTAATATAAAAATTTCTTCAACGAGTATAAGGAAACTTTATTAAGCG
>JAULCC010623445.1:0-10179 GCA_032358795.1 Nuttallia obscurata
ACAAACAAACATCAATAAATGTCTTTTCAAATGATACCTTTAGTTTTCAAGTTTCAAGTGATGGGCGAATTTGTGCGAAGGCGGTGCTCTTGTTCTTTAAATGCAGTAGATAAGGATTCCTTTGTTTATCAAAGACTTTTTCTAATTTATGTAATATCTTTTACTTTTGTTTCAGATCTCATCTGTGAACCAAGCCATTTTCTAGAAGCTAATGCTCATTCTGTGCTTAAAGCCAATGGAGCTCATTGTGCCTCCAATAAAACTCTGGTGGACATTTTTTACCCAGCCCTCGACATGAAAACTAATGACTGTATTCTCCAGCAGGAGGAGCTGTTGTTCAGTTGTGTGGGGAAGCAGGAGAATTTGCGCCGACTGTGTCCATGCCGAAACTACATTAAAGGACAGACAGCATTGTGTGTAGGGTGTGAACTGTAGATAGTACATAGTGCAATCAAAAGGGGAGGTAACTTCAACTAGGGCAATCAAAAGGGGAGGTAACTTTGACTAGGATAGACATGGAATAATTGGAGAGGGTCTGTACTCTCATCTATAAAGTGGAACATTATGATTTGTAGTAAATTACACTGATAAAATAGGAACTCAACCACTGAATTATAGCATGATGTCTGCTAAACTAAAAATTTGCTACTTTCCCATAAAATTGTAGGGCACTTAAAAGGGGAAAAAAAGATGATGATGATATGGTATCTCATTCCCACCATTTTATTGTGGGTTATATTCTTCTTATACTACCATGGTTGACCATGCACAGCATCAGACTTTGAATTCACGGAAACTCAAGAATAGTCTCCAACACTCTCTGTTGGCTCTTAGAAGGTGCTGGGAGCCAGACTACAGGTATGATATTATTCTTGAATTACCCATAGCAGCCTGCACAAACTGCAACAATTGGGTAGAACTTTGATCTATGACCATTAGCATAGGGATGACAACAAGCCCAATTATACCCAATCCTTAGAATTCTGTATTTCAAAGCTAATATGTACAAGAACTTTATCTGATAACATATTAACACTCTTTTAATTAAAAGTTAAATTTATTTAAAGAAAAAAAGTGACAATTTTATCTAAAAAGATGAAAGAGAGCTTTTTGACAAAATGTTACTTTCCAGTAGATAGTGTTTACAAAATAGTTGACAAAAGGGTTGTTATCCATCTGGTTTCTGTAGTGGACCAGTCCAACTTAGATGTGGGGTTTTCAGTACTGTTATAAATGCAATAACTGAAAACAATGTATCTGATACATGTATACTAGGATTTTATGGTTTATTACAAGTAATCAGATTTCTGTTTCTGTCACATGATTTTCAATACCTTTTTTTACCTCTTTATTATCACTTAATATAACAGACACTCTAGATACTTTATCCAGACACTTTGGGCAAGCTCGATTCTTTGTGTAGAAAACAGGTTCTGGACATGCATCTGGAATAGTGATTCGAATACAATGCACACAGAGCATAATTAAAAATTTATTAGAGGTTATTGATATAATTTATTTAATTAAAACACTTCAAAAGTTCAAATACCAGTTGAAGGATGTCTGGTTTGGATAATTGCCTCTTTGGTTTCAAAGTCAACCATGCATGCACATTTGTAGACATTTGTTGAGCATGTCAACTTTATTTTTAGATAAAAACTACAAATTCAGCTGTCAGAGCTGACTGTCATAAAAACAATTGTTAAAATAAAAGAAGAAATCTGATTTGTCATTATCACCATTTATGGGCAGAAATGAAACACCAAACAACTGCTCCTATAGAAACTGTCTGGCAGAAGACAGTATAAAGATCAGTGATGTATTTTTAATATTGAATAATATATATTGTGTATCTCACAAGAGAACTTAATTTGACCATGTTAATGTTTCATTTTACTTAACTTTGTCCTAATAATATGTATTCATAGCTTTAAATCTTAACCTTTTTTTTTAATTTTTTTTCCATTAATTTTTATGAATGTCCATACCTAATAAGAGAATTGAAATATTTTGACTTGAGTTTTACACTGATGTGGTGGAAATTTGGTTTTTAATCATTAAGTTTTTAGCTCACCTGAGCCAGAGGCTCATGGTGAGCTTTTGATACAGGTCTTTGTGCAAAGTCTGTCCATCCGTCCGTCAGCATTTGCTTCAAATGACATCTCCACCTAAACAGCTTGGCCAGTTTTCATAAAACTTGACAGGAATGATCCTTAGGTGGTTCCCTTTCAAAGTTGTTCAAAGAAATGGACTCCATGCTGAACTCTGGTTGCCATGGCAACAGAAAGGAAAATCTTTAAAAATCTTCTCCTCCAAAACTAGCAGCCAGATTTGAAAATAAGTGGCATGAATGTTCTTTGGGTGACCCCCTACAAAGATTGTTCAAATTATTTTGATCAGTTGAAAAACATGGCAGCTAGTGGGCAGAGTCAGTTTTCCTTATGTGTATATAGTGAAAACTTAAATAATTTTCTTCTCCAAAACTAGTGGCCAGATTTGAAAATAATTTTGCATAAATGATCCTTGGTTGAACCTCTACAAAGATTGTTCAAATTATTTTGATCAGTAAAAAAACATGGCCCCCCCCCAGGGGGGCAGAGTCTGTTTTCCTTATATGTATATAGTGAAAATTTATAAATATATTCTTCAAAACAAGTTGTCAGATTTGAAAATAGTTTGGCATAAGTGTTCCTTGGCTGAACCTCTTCAAAGATTTTTCAAATTATTTTGATCAGTAGGAAAATATTGCTGCCAGGGGGTGGAGTCTGTTTTCTTTATATAGTGAAAACTTGAAATAGTCTACTACTCCAAAACTTGTGGCCAGATTTGAAAATAATTTGATATATATTAGTGTTCCTTGAGCGACATCATTAATCCTCTCCTCTGAAACCATGAATGCTAGAGCTAAGATATTAGCACTTGTATTCTCATATTGGAAACTTTCCCTACATGTTTATAAAAGCAATATATAATGGCTACTAACTTCAGGTGAGCGCCTCTAGGGCCACCATAGCTCTCTTGTTTTGTTATTTGTGTTTAAAGCCACACTTACATAAAACTGTTTTGTTTGTTTGTTATTTTTTAAGTATCACAGACCCAGTTCATGAGACTTTCAAGTTATATTTAGACACACTAACATTGCCATAAGCTAGCTGAATAGCTTCCTCATCTTATGAAGATTTGAACTGTACCAGTAATATCACTGATACTAAAATTTGAACTGTACGGGTAATATCACTGATACTAAAATTTGAACTGTAGCGGTAATATCATTGATACTAAAATTTCTTTTATTATTGATCCTTTTTTCTCTAGTCAAAAGAAAGATTTTATAATTGCCATTAATTCAGTGTATTGAGAATTTTATTCATTTTTGAGTTACAAGTTTGACCCGTGTCATGTGGGTTTTTTTCTTTCCACAAAGCCTTTTTTTTCATTTTTTTACTGTGCCATTAAGCCACAATTGTTCATCATTTTTAAGTGCATATCTTATAGTGACTTTCAAGCTACTTTTAGATGCACCAACATTCCTGTAAGCTAGTAGAATAGCTTCATCACACTTAGTTATGAAGATCTGTACAGATAATATTACTGATACTGGAATTACTTCAGATTATTGTTCCTTGTTTCTCTAGTCATAGAAAGATTGTAGCATTAATTCCCATTATTCAGAATTTTGTTCATTTTTTACATTTTCAATTTTGACTCGTGTCATGTGGGATTGTTGTTTATATTCAATAAAGCCCATATTATTTTTAATTGTGCCATTTAGCCAAAATTGTTCATCATTTTATTTGTCAAATCAGTTTCTGATGCATTCTATTTGTTAAGTTAGTTTCTGATGCATTGTATTTGTCAAGTCAGTTTCTAAAGCATTTTATTTGTCAAGTCAGTTTCTGATGCATTTTATTTGTCAAATGTGTCTGATCATTTTATTTGTCAAGTTAGTTTTTGATGCATTCTATTTGTCATGTTAGTTTCTGATGCATTGTATTTGTCGAGTCAGTTTCTGAAGCATTTTATTTGTCAAGTTAGTTTTTGATGCATTCTATTTGTCATGTTAGTTTCTGATGCATTGTACTTGTCGAGTCAGTTTCTGAAGCATTTTATATGTCAAGTCAGTTTCTGATGCATTTTATTTGTCATGTTAGTTTCTGATGCATTTTATTTGTTGAGTCAGTTTCAGTTTTGAAACATTTCTTGTGGTTTCTTTTAACAAAGCACATGTTATTTTATCACCAGTGCTATTTAGACAAAATGTTCTGTATTATATAGGGATGTCAACGGTTAACAGATTAACCGGTTAACCGTTCGAACGTCCGGTTAACCAGTTACAAAATCGGTTATCTGTTAACTGCAAAAGTAGTTAATAAAGGCAACTTTTTAAATAAGATATTAAGTTTTAAACCTAAAACATATGCCTAAACCCGTGATCTCATATCAATCTATATATTGCCAATTGACCCGCCGTGTGAAAATGTGTGAAAAACTTGTCCATCTGCTGAGGGTCGAGTGATAGGTAAGCCTCGTAGTTTGACACATCGTGTTCAACAAACAATGTATTTGATACGTGCTAGGGTAGTGTTTGTGACTTTACCCAATCAAAATGATACCCGACAATTGTATATCAAATAGATATATATCATCCAGAATGTGTGCAAGCGATGGCGATATTCCAAGGAAAATTTAAATTGGAAAAATGTATCGGAATGAGGCAAGGATTGCAAGTGTTATATTCCGGAATAGAGCTTAGACGGCTTGATATGAAATTCGGTTGAGGGTATATAAAACATATTTCCCAAACGAGATTACCCTCGAGAGTGAAAACATACGTGGGCAACAGCAGACATTGGTTGTGCTGTATTAAGTTCCACTAAGCATCGCCCACGGCGAGAGACTAAGTTTACAAATTTGATGCACATTCTCGTATCGGTTTTCCAATTCCACCCAGAAATATGATAAGGGCCTGAATTGGTCTGACTATCTTACCCGACCTTAGTTATTTTTTTCTACTTAAAACAAATAATGTACAAATCTTTTTTAAAAAAGCGACATAAAACAATAGTAGTTTCATGCATTATACTGTACCGTAGTAACGGTGTCGCGGGCTACGGTAAATAATATCTAAGTAAAGAGTCCCTACATCAACATCGGACATATTTGGAGTTTTTAACGGTTAACCGGTCGGAAGATTATACGGTTAACCGGTTAGTAAAATAACCGGTTATTGACATCCCTTGTATTATATAAACTAAGTCAGGCAGATAAGCATTCAATTTATAGCTTTAAGAATGTAATGCTTATCTGCCTATGTCATTCAAATGAAATTACCATATCACTATATAGTGAGAGGCATTCAAGCTGAAATTTAGTATTCCATCAACTTGCTGTAAACCTATATAGAATGCCATCATTGGCTAGATGTTTGGAATAAAGTTGGACTACTGCATAGTTTGTCTGGTTTAGGTACTTAAGTCAGACTTGGCCAAAACTCTTGTTCATTTGTCAATTTCTTGAAACAAAAGTAACAACAAAATGTTATCCAGAGAATTTCTCTTTTATTTAATTTCCATGTAGAAAACTGCATAGATATCTTGATATAACTAACAAACCCTTTTTAAAAAATGTGTTATTGAAGATCCAATATTGTTATTTTTTCATGTTTGAAAACATTCCATTAAGATGTGAAAATAAATTTCCTATTTAGGTAAATCATCAAAAAAGTACGTAATGAAATGTTATATGTAAGCCAAGTTTAGATACCATACAAATCTTAGTTTTAAGTTCCACCCTTAGGGTTTATAACAGTTTTTTTCCCCAACTGAGTTTGGTACATACATTGTATGCACATACATAAGACAAGTTTGTAAATCTCGTTATGTACAAGGGAAAGGGAAGAGCCTACCTAGCTAGTGACTACTCGGACTGGTCAGGTACTTGCAAATAATTTTTTAAGGACTGCCTGACTAGAATTAATGTTTTCCTTCTATCAGATCACAAGGCACAAGTCCATGTCACTTGTTGGAGTTTCTGCAATTCGGTGTATCCACTGGTTACCGATTTTCTGAATACATACCACATATTTTATATTCATTTATCACATAAAACTACCTCTGACGGTGTATTAAACCCATAACTTAAATTGCAAAACAGGTGATTACATTACTTTTATCAAATGCATTAAAATTAGCATTTGTATAGAAGAAGGATGTAAACATTGAGATGTTTTTGTATTCAAGTGACACATTTTCCTGTTTTATGGGATAAATTCTATCTTACATTCGTGTATGTTTATTATTATTTTCAGAAAACTCCTTGACTAAACACAATATGGCGTTCGCCAAGGCTCACATCATTTTGTTTTAGTCAACTTGTTTACTAACAAAATTATACATAAACATCATGTATGTAAGATATTCTATGTAAGTGAGATGTGGATGCAAAAAGTTTTTTTTTCTGTATTGGTGCCATCTGTACTGTGTTGCTGTTGCTAAACCTCAATTAACTCACACACACACAGCAAACACATACAGACTTCACATGGACCTCTTTTGTAATGAAATACATTTAAATCATTGACAATTGTTCACACTTTTCCAACTGCCATTTCTGTATACATTCTTTCTACATTTTTTTCCAGTCTTGTATACATATACACTCAGCTGCACAAGGATACAGACCAGATTGTGTTCAAGAGATATGGACATTATGACAGTGTAATTATTGACCAATATTAATATACTAATATATATTGGGTAATAATAACATTGAGGAACTCTTGCCAAATGGCTACACTAAAATTGAGGAACTCTTGCCAAATGGCTATATTAAAATTGAGGAACCCTTGCCAATTGAATACACTAAAATTGAGGAACTGTTGCCAAATGGATACACTAAAATTGAGGAACTTTTACCAAATGGCTATACTAAACTTGAGGAACTCTTGCCAAATGGATACACTTAAATTAAGGAACTGTTGCCAAATGAAAACACTAAAATTGAGGAACTCTTGCCAAATGGATATACAAAATTGAGGTGCCAAATGGCTATACTAAAATCGAGGAACTCTTGCCAAATGGCTATACTAAAATTAAGGAACTTTTGCCAAATGGCTGTACAAAACTGAGGAACTCTTGCCAAACTGATATACTAATGAGTAATGAACATGTATTACACCAACTAGTAATTGTATTATCTGTTATAAGTGTACTGTATGTTTAGCATTAAAAGTTGTTCTTTATCACATGTTGTTATGGCACTTACGCTTTGATTTTGTCTGACATATATTGTAACTGTCTGTGATCATTTGATGTAAAATTACTGTTGTAGATGTATGTATGTCTTGCCTATGATTATGTGAGGTAAACATTTATCTGTCATTTAATTATGATCTTATGTGATTTATTATGTATAATTGTATCTAATAACTTATCTTGTTAATTGTATCACTCCAAGGCAAGTGAATTGTTGATATGCATTAAACGACTATGTATATTTAATGTCGAATAAAAGTATTGTATTGGATAATTTCAGAAATGATTGCCAAATATATTCATTGACCAAAATAAGTAGATTTATTACAAATACATTTCTATTGAATCCATTGCAAAGTAATATGAGGCCTAAAGTACAGATTTAGTACTGTAACAAACATTTTATAAAGAAACCCTCTTTCACTGTAAATATTCCTGATGTCAGCAGAAATCCTACTGTAATAGATCTGCTGTAAAGAAATAAAAAGTATAACTAGCTAAGCCTAAGTCAGGACATTTAATATATTGTCATTATTTGAAGACCGAAAGTCAAACTAAAAGAGAAGCAATAGTAGAAATAAATTGTTTATATAGCATTAGAACTTGTGAACCATAATATCTAGTTAAAATTTTCAACATGATAATTTTAAAGTTTCAGTGCTGATGATTTCAAAGTTTCTGTTAAGATTTAAAGATCAGTTACTGTGGTGACATGAATTTTCGTTGGGGGTTTAATTTAATGGATTTTTATGCAAGTAGGCTGTTTCTGTGTACTTATACATGACCCCTCTTCTAGTTTATTGATTACCCAAGTAGAACTTCAGCATAGCCCTCGCGGACAGCTAAATTCTTTGTCGGACATCCGAAGTTTCACAATGTTTTGGCCGGGCACCATAAAATCCTCTTTCCTTTAACATTTTTATTAGCATTTTTTCTTTCATATATGATACAAAAATATGCAAATGGGTTGGATCACAAGTGCTACCCATATTAGTTACGACCCTTTTCAGCCCCATGTAGGCCTGGGGCATGCTAATGTAGCACAAGAATTTGGACCACTGCTTAACCCTTGCATGATCGTAAGAGGCGACTAATAGGGTTTTAACGTAAACTGGAGTTTCTGTACCATTGATTCTCCACCAGGTATCAAGTTGTTGGATCCATACCCAATATTTTTATCTCATTGTAAATGAGATGTGGATCCAACAAGTTATTTTCTGAATGAAGCCATATAACCTAAGCAGTGTTGCGGTGCCGTAAAACCCAACTCGACTCAACTACCCTTTCATTATCTGATAAAATCACAAGTCGGTGTAAACTTTTTAAAATGATGCTCTCATGTGACATGTAACTTTTTAGATAATCAAATAGTATTTTTTTATTTTTGTCTGTAAGTATACATATAACACTATTGCTGTTACTAGAATGATCTATTCCTTTTAAGATAACATAATAACATTTGTGTTATTTTTGTGTGCTTTTTGAAAGTGGTTTAAACGATATTTTCCTCTGCAAAACAGTCCAAGATGTAGCAGAAACTACTCCATTTTGTTACTTTTAGACAATCAAAGGTGATTATTTATTGCATATATAGTTTTATTGACAAAGCCACGATATTTAAAGCCTACAAAAATTAATGATCCCACTGTGGTCATTACACTAATTTTGATGCTCACAAATAAGGCATAATTGTGATCAAAGACAAAGTAGACATATTTTTAGATGATTTTGTTGTTCTGGGGAAAAAAACCTGTCTCAAAATCATTATCAGATATAATCATATAACTTTAATCAAATTATGTAATACCTGTATAAGCAGATATCTACAATTCATGAATGTAATACCCTTTAGGGGCATAATTGACCCGGGTCCTTATATTGGATACACCAGACCATATAGCCTTGGCTGGGTCCAGGATGACCACCAGTTTGATGTTTGAACCCATTATTTGAAAGAATTATCAAAATTGGTGCTTTACTTATGTTCAGGCCCTGTGTTCACAAAGCTTTTATTTTGTCTCAGATGAATTTGCACCTAAACATCTAGATGAAATTCTGACTAAGACTTAAAATGGATATAAGATAGTCATTACCAACTTAAAGTTCATCTTTAAACATTCAGTTCATATGTATATAACAATTAATTTTCATTCTCAAACTCAACTGAGATTAAAAAACACAGGGCCAGTGTGCCAACAGTTCATGTTAGCTATAGGGGGAGTTGTTTTACCTTTAACCTTAAATGTCTTGACATATTGTAGCGGGTTGGACTTTGGTGTTAAGGTTACTGGTGGAAAATCAGTAAGTCCCGGGTTGTGTGGCTTGGTAGTTGAGTTGGTCAGAGTGCTGTCACGGTAAGCCAGAGGCCCAGGGTTTGAGTCCTGGTCAAGCCATGACTTTTTCAGGCAGTCTAACAATATCAAGCACACTGTGCTAAACTACTCTACCTTAAATGTAACCTATCGATATACATCCAGATCTGTCTGCAAATTCATGTAGTCCAATCAGAAACTGTTTGCTTTTCTGTCTCAGCCAAATAATGTTCTGCTATGCAGACTAAATGGTTCTAGTTATTTCAGCTTCTGGACTGCCCTAACTTTAATATCTAGGAGGTAATTTCAGCTTCTAGACTGTCCGTGGTTCAATATCTAGTAGGTTATTTCAGCTTCTATACTGTCATTAGTCCAATATCTAGTAGGTTATTTCAGCTTCTAGACTGTCATTGGTTCAATATCTAGTAGGTTATTTCAGCTTCTGGACTATCATTGGTTCAATATCTAAGAGGTCATTTCAGCTTCTGGACTGACATTGGTTCAATATCTAGTAGGTTATTTCAGCTTCTGGACTGTCAACCCCCTGTGGGACGGGGGGAGGATAGAATGCGCCCACTGCTTGAGAGTGCAAGGTGGTAGAAACCCACCAAACA
>JAULCC010623456.1:0-10179 GCA_032358795.1 Nuttallia obscurata
TTCAATTTCAGATTAATTTAATAGAAACGATCCTTGGGTGGACTTCTACAAAAATTGTTCCAAGAATTTGATTCCATTCAGAACTCTGGTTGCCATGACAACAGACAGGAAAAGCTTTAAAGTTCTTCTCAAAAACTAGTGGCCAGATTTGAAAATTGTTTGATGTAAGTGTTTCTTTAATGACCCTGTACAAAATTTGTTCAAATTAACTGGATCAGTTTAAAAACATGGCCTCCAGGGGGTGGAGTCAGTTTCCTTATATGGAGATATTCAGGTGAGCGATTTACAGGACCATCATGGTCCTCTTGTTAGATCAACTGAGCATGAAGTGCTCAATGGTGAGCTATTGTGATAGAGGACGGTCCGTCGTCCGTCATCCATCGTCAGTCTGTCCGTCGTCAACAATTTCTTCAAACATCTTCTCTGAAACTGCTTGACCAAATTTAACAAAACTTACCATAAATGATCCTTAGTTAGTCTTCTTCCAGATTCCTTCAAAATTTTTAGTTCCATTCAGAACTCCGGTTGCCATGGCAACAGAAAGGAAAAACTTTGTAAATCTTCTTCTCAGAAAACTTAAAGCACTAAAATTACCTTTTCTTTCTTTCAATATGTACACCATGATCTAAAAAGAAGGATTGATAATAAAATATAGGTTCGGCAGAGCTTTGAACCAACGCAGAAACATAAAAAAAATGTCCTTATACCCATTCCGCTATCTAGCATATTATCTCTAACTGCCTTCTATATCCTTTCGACGGCCGGCTACTTTGAGCGTGGAACGTCCGTAACATACTTGAACGTATAAAAAAAATGGTGTATTTTGCAGCACCTATGTTTTGGCGAAGGGAAACAGAAGCATATTTATGTGTCACAAAAAATCAAGGTTTCTATAGCCATAGCGTAATATGCATATTCAAAATGAAATACTTGTTCTATTTTTAATGCAGCAAAAAAGTGGAAAAGGTGAAAATTTACGCATCAAAATGTATTGGTAAACAAGCCCATTTTGGCTAAGATACTAGTGATACGTAATGGCAGTTTAAGTGTTAGTTCAAATACACCTTAGAATGCTGTGGCTTCCTGTTCACTTTACAAATTACTTTCAATTACGCTATGTCACAAGTGCTTTACTCTAAAATGTTCACATTTACCTTATTTCTCTACACAAATTATGGGAGTGGAGTTGATCTATGAGGATAGATACGTATGATTAGGCTTTTTCCAAACTTTACCCATTTTGAATTCGCATAATTTATCTATGATTGTCATTCTATGATTGTAGTCTATTGAGTTTTGTTTACTTTGCATTCTTCCATGGACGAATAAAGTGTGACCATGTAAATAATGAATTACTCAGTATTTCTATCAACATATACACGTAACACTTTTTATGCTTACTTGCCATACTATGATGAATACATTGTATAACGTGACATGCTGGTTGGTGATCGTTCCATGCCTGCACTATGTCAACAGTGTTCCCATACATATTTGCAAACACATTTCATTGATGTAAGCTTCAAAGCGGCATGCCCGTAAACATGTTTCTTTACTTACCGGTATTACATTTCTCTAAAGGTTCAATCCATATTTAAAATTACTGCTTTTACTAAAGGATATTAACTTATCTGATGACATAATGTTCACTAAAAAAAATTAAAGACACACTGGCATGTTAGACTACAATAAAAATGAATTGCAGGGTGTGTGAATGTATGTATGCAGAGTCTCGCCAGTGTCTGTCTTCAAATTCTTGTTCATATTTTGTAAAGAAATACACATTTATAAAATAAAATAGAACAAAAAAGGAACCATGTGTATTGTTTATCTTTATAAATGCATGGCCATGTGTTTTCACCAAAACAAAACTAACACTGCTGAGAAATGACAGATAATGTCTGGACAATATTAGAATGTAATACTTAGAGATCAGCTGCATCAAGTAAGTATGGGATAAACAACTGTCATGTTATATGCTCTAATAGTTATCCAGTTTCAGAGTTAGAGTCATGTAATTATGTATAACAGTAGTTCTTCATGTTTGTTGATCCTACATTGTGACAGTTAGTGCAATTTATCTATTAGTCAGATCGTTTAACTGTTGTCTTCTGCTTTGTCAGTTTACTTTTTGAAAAATAAATCAAAGGAAACGACAGTAAAAGTCGGAATAAAGTCATGCATAGCATGTTATAAAATGAAAACCATCGAATGATAATGTTTTTTTTCCATATGCAGGCAAATAAGATACAGAATACAAGTGAATGTAATGGAGATTAACACTAGTATGAAATAAACATGTATTTGCTGTTGAATTTTACTATACATGATGACTGATTGCTCAAGATGCAATGGTCATTTATAATGAAATATGATAAACATCTTGAATGCAAGTGTAAATGGACAATTTTAAATGACAAAGGAACTAGCATTATCAAAGAATCTCCATGTAACCCGGATACATGTTGTGGGTTTGAGCAAAGCATCACATTTAAGTAGCTTAGTACAATACAATGTACAGTATTTCACATGTAAATGGCACATTATCTAACATCTCCCATTCACTGTCCATTTTAAAAGTAAATAATAAAACAAAATATTAAAAACTAAAACAGATTAGTTATCCGTCAAATAATCTTGATTACAGTGTTCATAGTGTCTTAATACATAACAACTACTCAATTGCCAGAGCGTAAGCGATCTAGGATATTTCCTAAACCAAAACGTATCTGTGCGTAAAACTAACCAATTTATAGTACACATAATTCTATTAAGCATTTTCAATCGTTAGTTTAAGCTTAAGTCAAGAATGGCCACTGCGCAGTGTACTGTTGTTGGCATGTATCACATGGTATCAAAATATGGTTGAATACGCTATATTAAGCGTTGTTCGGCAATATGTTGGCAGCATAATATTTTGTTGAATACAGTTGACTACCCTACGGTTTCTTTTAGACTATTATGTTTATGATATAGAACATGTATACGCTGAATTGTTCATAAAATGCTTTCATATAACATTCAGTACTACGTCCATTATGTTGAGCGGAAAAAACAGCAGTAGCAAAACGAACATAACATATTCAGATGTTTTTGCAAAAACAAAAATGATGTTACATAATATACTGCAATAACTGATTCATTTACAGAAACTTACTTGCATTTATTATATTTAGGTTTTATGTTATTGGAAAATGACAGCAGACCTTACTAAAATGAAGACATAACATTGGTGAACAACATCTTGTTTATAAATAAGTTGCGTATATTAAGCCTATGCTAAAACTATAATAGGTATTGAAAGATAAAATTGGTTTAGTTTTATTTGTTTTTGAAGAAATATTCAACAAAAAATTAATAAATTAGGAAATCTCGTGGCTGACCTGGGCTAAATGTACCATGCTGTGAAAAATGCAATTTTTATAGACACATAAGTACGCTACGGCTGCTATACTCTAAATCATACATGCTCTCAGATACTGCGTTTTTTTATACTGCATCAATACGCTACAGACACTGAAAGGATATACTTATTTAAACTCAAAGTAGGGAAGCCAAAAATAATCCATAGACTGGTTTCAAATATTTTATTAGTCAAAATAGACCTTGACTGTTTGAAATTATAATTAAAAAAAAAAAATGAAACAATAAAAACATACTACAAATTCTTCTTTTGTAAAACTTTATTGTCAAGAGGTAAAATTTTCTTGCATTAAATAATCTTGAAAAAAAAGTCATGTGCCTCTCCATGTACAGAAAAATATCCCATTCCAGACAGTGCACTCTACTTCAGTGGGGCGACAGTAATAAAATATAATTGCTTTGAAACTTTTCTCCATGGTAAATATTATTTTTGAAGCGTGTGCTGACGGTAATATTTTTCATCAGGAAGTCAAGTTTTTATTATTCTGTGGTTCAGTGTGTATATGCACGGAATTATACAAGTAACTTATATAATTTCTTGGTATAAACAACTAATTTTGGTGAACCATACCTATATGTGTCTGTTCAGTGGCATGATCTGTACGGTCAGCAGACTGCAACATATTTGAGTTGGCTTTATGAATGAAATTTTAGATTTTTCTACGCAGATGGTGTTTGATAAATATATTGAATGAACTGAGGAAAGACATTACACGTTGTATATTCACGGAGATAATCTGTCATTTTCTGTCGGCTGATTGCTAGACTATCTTTGCTGTTATCTAGGAATGAAAATGAGTCTAGGTATTTCTGCTATTGACTTTATGAATGAAAAAAGAATATTAGTCTGCACTAGTTTTTAAAACATATTGACACATACAGAAAGAGTATATAACACATTATAAGTCATTATTTCCTCACTGTTAGTTTGTTACTAAATATACATGAGGCATATTATATCCAGCGATATCTGCCACATTTAAAGTCGAGATTATGATTGTGATCATTGAAAAAATAGAACTACTTCTTTCTCAGGTGTAAATCGGGAAATGCCGGACTGCCTCGAGAAATCGTTGTAGGTACATAAACCAGTGCTGAGGCAAAGGTTAAAAAGGATAACAGGACTTCAGTTCAGCTGATTTTACACCTCGTCTTTGGTTACATTTTGCAAATGTAACATATATCCTATTCAGAAAAGAAAGAAGATAAAACTACAATCAGTATTTGTTGTAAATTGTGGTAGCTTACTACAAAATCATTTTATACTGATAAATGAATAATGCCAATGACAGTCAACTAGACCGATTTTATTTTGAAATTCTTTGCCAAATTTTGAGTACTTATGTGACTTAAATTCCAGTTCAGTTTCCTATTCTAGGTAGATTAACACTTTTGGTGCCAAATTTCTCTCAGAAAATTCTATTCAGGGCTATATCTTTTATAGTGACATTAGGGATATTACAATTGGTTTACTGAAATGACCATATCTTTGAAATAAATAAAGATAATAACTTGAAATTTGGAATATAAATAATTCTTTCCATTGTGACATTTTTTTAGGCACCCACTGGAGGTCGGTGTTATCAGGACAGAAATGTACTATACCACTGTGGTGATTTTTTTCTCGCCAGCAATTTACTCTGTAGGGCTAATCATACTCAAAAGAAAGTAGTTCTTAAATTTGTGACAGATACTGCTGGATATAGTCAAAATGTTCACATATATGATATGTATCATTGACTAAGAAACAGTGAAGATATAAATTACCAGTATTGATTGTTAACTGTTTGGTGTCAATATATTTAACCCTAATGAGTGAGGAAAAATATTTACCATTTTCATTCACACAATCTGGGGCGAGTTCAGCAATATAGCGCTCTATTGACAAGGGGCACAACCATAACTAGGAACACTGTTAATTGAAATGTATGTTTTGGTCACCTGATACAATGAATCGAATGTATATAATTATGTTATGTCATGAAATTGTAAAGTTTACGTCCATAAAATATTCTGTATGTCCTGTTATTTCTACTGTATCAGTGATCTCTCTGTGTTTTCCCCATGTAATTCTCTGATGTAAACATCATTCGGGGTAAGGTTGTTCACCATGTCACTTGAACATGCCTCATAGTAAATATGCTCAGCTCATGTCGAAATATTAAACCATCGGTAGACTAGCTACCAGCGGACAGAAAAATTACAATACTAGAATAGTCCTTGACTACATGGATTTTGGCCTAAAGAAATATTCTTGCAATGATTAACCAACAATTAATGAAGAAATAAACGATTATTTGTAGTGTATAGATCAATTGGTCCAATCGAATTGCTCCAAATGTGTTTTTAACTTTGATCATTTTGAAAAGGAATAATATATAAAAACATATGTTGAACCAGTTAATGACTAGTCTAGCTGTGATGAGATACGTGTTGTAACATAGTCTGTTTGTGTGTACTGGTGTTGTTTGCTATGCTAGTGGAATAAGAAAGGCTATTTTGTAAACAAGTTATCGTGTATAGTCACTTGAAAAAGTATCCTGTCCATCACTGTAATTAGATTTGCCACAGACAATAATGAGTTGCTGTTGTTTTTAAATCAGAAAATGTATTGTTGGTAGTAAGTACTAGGTCATGAAACTCTAATGAATTTATTTTACCGTCTTCACTTGCTTAAAAAATAATACTTACTGAGAAGAAATACAAAATTTTGAGAGATAAGATGTGAACATTCAACAGCTATACTAATTGCGATGTTAATCAAATAAACAAACAAACTGTTCTGTATATTTTTAATTGCGAAGTTATGTTATGATTCGTCCTATGACATAACTAACCAAATCGATTCGCCCCTAACTATTGTAAGAAATATACGTACGTCGTTTTTAACTTTACTGTGTTTTTGTTTAAGTAAATTATCAGAAACGTATATGTGAAATTAGTGTGCAGTCTTTTGTTAACATTTAACCTGGTTTACCACCAGCACATGGGTGGTCATGTTTGAGTAATGT
The DNA here is from genome assembly GCA_032358795.1 of Nuttallia obscurata. NCBI lineage: Eukaryota > Metazoa > Mollusca > Bivalvia > Cardiida > Psammobiidae > Nuttallia > Nuttallia obscurata. Next base: position 6,435 of record JAULCC010623456.1, read on the forward strand.
GTTGAGACACTATAATTTTCTCAAGTTAAATAACAGAAATATTCTGTAAAAAAAAGACTTTATTTATACAACCCCATGAAACAAGGGTTAGAAATTCATTAAACACATTGAAATTATTGTAAATACCACTAGATATGAAAGTTTCTATGGCAAATAGCTTGATTGAGGAGTGTTTTGTTTTCCCCCTATTTGCATATGTCAGCAGTTTAATTTATACGACATCAAACTGTGGGATTTTTACTTGTTATAATACTTGATGTCTTGCATTCTGAAAATGTTAATATGAATTAAGTATGAAATAAATATCACAAAACTGGTCCTGTATTCTGAAAATTTATGCAAATCGATTCAATTTTGAATTTGATAGAATTTATTTATTTATTTGAAATCAATTGAATTGAAAATAATTGTAACCAAATATATTGAATAGAATTTTCAATGGAATTGTGAATTGTATTGTGAATTAAATTGAATTGAATTAAATCGAATTTAAATCGAATGAAATTTCATATGTTATTAAATTAAATGCAACTAAATTGAGTTTGATGAAATAACTTAAGAACAAGATAAATAGAAGAAATAAAATTATAAATAAAAACTAAAAAACTTAAGTTGAATGAAATGAAAACAAAATATACCATGGACATTAAATGGTATGATAAACCAAATGGGTATGGAAGTAGGCAGTATGGGTCAATAACAAGGTCTAATATTTTTAGAAACTTAGTGATTACTTTTATTAGAGGATATATTCATCTTGGAATTTGGTCAGAATATTTTTTGTGATATCTTAAAAGAATTTGAAAGTATGTTGTATAGGGTAAAGAACTAGGTCAAAATGATTCTTCTTATAAAATCTCTTTTATTTTTTTTTATTGTCTGGATATTACTTCCTAAAATTGAGTTGAGGGGAAATGTTCATTCTTGGTGCCTCTCAGGACCTTCAGTCCTTTGATTATTGCATATGTTTTGTCAAGTTAAGTCAACTACTGCCCTCTGCCTTCATGCCTACATATTAATGTAAATCACATACAATACAGAAAGGGTTAAACCTATGTTTTTAGTCATTTGCAGGTGTTTTTTTCAGCCACATTCTTTTTTATTTGCCACACCTGGATTATTGCTCAATGAAAAATTGTTTCTTGCAAGAGACTAGCTTCTTTGCAATGTTAGTTTCCAAGACTTCAATATCAATATATTTTAAATATTCTCTCTAATAAACTGGAACTGGTTATAAAATTACTTTTGTGCTGCAAAGCTGTCTTTATTACAACCATATTTCATTTTTCTGTGGAGAATTTTCACTATTTTATGAGCCATTATACCCATAATTGGACATTTTGTTTAACAATATTCATAAACTTAGAAGGGAATTTTTTATTATAGGGAAAGCGAGGTAAAGATGGTAATACAGGCCCCTTTGGACAGAAGGGAGAAAAGGGTGAGGATGGAAGGGCTGGTATCCCTGGACTACCAGGGCTGAAGGGACCATCTGGAGACAGGGGCTACAAAGGTGAACAAGGAGAACAAGGTCCTGTGGTAAGTTGTTGCTTATAGCCAGTTTGTTTAGGCTCTATGGAGAAGATAATCTGGTATACAGAAGATCTTGAAATGAAAGGTCAATCAAACTACTTTCCAGAAGAGGAATACATTAAACATTGCTGCCATGGACTATAAATTAAAATTGATGCCAGAAACCTACTTATTTGATAAGGATGGCACAAGTATGTGTCATATAAACTGTCTGGAGAAAAATGGACAACACATGTTTTTTATTTAATAATATTTTTCCAACGTTTCGGCCGTAAGCCTTCATCAGGGAATAATGTAGCGTAAACATAACAATGGAAGTGACGTCATGATATTATACAACTTTACGTTAAAAGGCAGTAAACTGTCACATGAGGGCACAACGGGAAAATCAGTGGAATGCTTTATAAGTAGACTTTTTCTTAGAAAAAACCTATAATATGGAATTGCACTGTAGTTTAAAAATACTGTGAAGACATAAATAAGTATATAACCACGGATGATAATTCCGCGAAATACGGGAAAATTACAACCCGTGAATATACGCATTTTGAAAAATTTCCAAGCAAAATAGCGATGAAAATAACATTAAAAACATGAAAATGCAGATTTTTGTCTTTGTTGTGTGATAGGAGAAATATATCGTAATGACCCGAAAAAGCCGAGCATGTGAAATAAAAATATATTATAAAAGTACATCATCGGTTAAGGGTTTTACATAATTTCCTATAGTAAGGTATATAAAAAAATAGAGAAATAGGAAAAAACGATGTTTTTTTTTTGTTGCTGTTTTTTCATATAAACTGTAAAACACAACCCCATACAGTGACAAAAATTGCAGTCTGTATATGTAAAAATTAAGGCATTTACAAATATCGACGGAAAGAGAACAGGTTGTAAAGGTTGAAGGCCAACCAAACACAGACAAGTGTTGTGCAATCTTTACTGCTTATTGCATATATTGAGTGGAATAGATTGAAGAGCTTCCAAAACCAGAACAGGCAAATTGAATTCTGACATTGTTTCAAGTATTTCCTACACCAAGACTTCAAATAACATTTTGTTAAATCTACGTCATAGTGACCACTAACACACAAAGTTTATTTTTTAAACTTTAATAATAAACAATGCCATATACTCCACACAATCACTCACAGAAGGACAATGTACGTACAAGGAACATATACCATGAATATACAACTATATACATTTACACTGTACACAAGATTGATCAAGTAGAGAACAGGTTATACGTCATCAATACCTGATGAGTATATAATTACGTAGTGATGTGGTCACATGACTTCTATTTTGTTAAATCTACGTCATAGTGACCACTAACACACAAAGCTAATTTTTAAACTTTAATAATAAACAATGCCATAATAATGAGTCTATAAAAGAAGAGTTAATGTACTCTGAAAAAACAACTTTTGTTCAAACAGTCTAATAGAAGACATTTTCATTTAGGTACATATACAATAAAATGTATAAGTCTTATACAATTTGGTCACGACTGACAAATATATCTATGTACATTAGTACGAGACTTGTTTCTTGAGATCTACACAAAATATTGTATAATACGTTTTCATGTAGACTATCTTATGACTCTAGATCTATTTATGGGACAAAATAAGATCAGAGAACTCTTGTGGTGTCTGAGAGCGCATATTAGGCAAAAAAAGACATCTGAGTTTTTCCACCGACCCACTTTTCTAACAATTTCTGGGTCCATTTTACCCTCAATAGCACATGTGGCCCCCGTAGGACGAAATAACTTAGCTGTGTAACCTAGGCCAGCCAGACCTGCTAAACTGATGGACTCATCAAGAACACGGGCAATGGATGATGCACAAAGAGCTGTAAAAGGAGCTCGTAGAGACATAAACACAGGACCATTAGGACCTCTGTGACTACTTGTCCTTGTTAAGTATTCTTGTAAAGTTCCAACTGGGTCAAGTTTAGGATCAGTACTCCGAGATATAGAAACCTGAAACCCCTTCCTGTCTGTCTCATTTTTGATGCCAAAAAGTGTAATGGTTGCACTTTGTTCATGAAACTCAACCTGGTCAACAGTAAAAAGTAAGGAAGTGTGACCATCTTTAGTAACAACAGCACTTTTAGGGGCCACATATGAAGGCCTTAACATGAGTGTTAGTGCAAGCAAAGTAATAGCCTTCATTCTCAAATTTTTGATAGTCAACTGATTGTT
>JAULCC010623467.1:0-10179 GCA_032358795.1 Nuttallia obscurata
CATCACAAACAGTGGAAGATTTGATAAAGATTTTGTGTTTACAACAATATTATCCGGCAAAATTATCAATAAAAGAGTTATATGAAATTACAGAGTTAAGCTTGACAGAGACAGAAAATGTAACGCAGCAAACTATCAGCAGCATTTTTATAGATCGTATTACACGATGCAATTACCAAGCAAGAAATTTAAAGACTACTCCTAAAAAATCAGTCAAAGAGTATGAGGGCTATCTGGAACGTCGGAAAAATCGCACTTCCGGTAGCGAAATAAAATGTCATCCGATGGATGTAGTTGTCGCCGTCTTCCTTTGTTGTGATCCAATTGCTAAACAAGATCTTGTAAAGTTTATGTGGGGATGTAAGTTGTCTATTCCTTTCATTTTATCTAGTGATTCGGGGCCTCCTATCATTTACAAATGGCCATTGAGATCTCTTGTTTCACAGTGGCAAGAACAAGGAGATAAAACAGCCAACGAATATCCTGTAATCAAGTATCCAATGCAAAAGGTAGGCTTTATAAGAATTGGAGAGCTTGACGAATCAAAATCCGCCCTGATAAATGGCATAATTGGAGGGCCTGAAAAAGCTCATCCTATGTTTTTTCACCGTGATTCCGACGGATCAAAGAAGTTTCGTTCAAAAGTTGTACACGGTTTAGTAGAACTTGGATGGTATTTCCCCAAAGGTTCAGACACAGATCGGTTTCATCAATGTATTGTGTTTGCAAATCTTCGTGGTGATGCCTTATTACACCAGGAGCAAATGAAATTACTCATGAAGACTATGGACATAATTGTAATTATTAGTAATTCTTGCTATATTCCCGAAGCTTGCAAAACTTTTCGCATTGCAATCACTGGTTCGAGAAAGGCAATATTAGTGCTGACAGACAAAGCGATTGAAAAAAAAGCAGATGCTAGAATTGAAATGCTATTAGAGTCAATAGGAACATATGAGGATGATTCTTTTGAAGTTGTTCCACTTGAGGACACACGACTTGCTGAAAGAGTAGCATTCGTCAGTCATCACATTGAGCTCAGGCTACAGAAAAAATGCAAAAGTATCGACGATACATTTGATGATGAAAACATGTTAAATGCTTTCGTTGATGAGAAATTCAGTGGCGATATAGAGAAAGGCATTTATTACGCAAATCGTATTGTGTCTATGGTAGATGATAAGAAAGTGAAAAACAGAAAGGCTTCTCTTATGCCATTTCAAGGAGATGTTTGGAAACAATGGACAGAGAAAGAAATTGAGATGCACAGATTAGACCATTTTCGACAGACTGATTCAGAACAGGATATATTGAGCTATCGCGATTTAATAGAAAAGCAAAAGATAGATTTAAGACAACACCAATTTGCGCTTCTGGCTAATCTCCCTACGGTCACCAAATATTTCATATTATGTTTAAAGGATCTTCCTCAAGCGATTCTACAAATATTTTTAAGATCGCTTTGCTTAGGCCTTGACGAAATTTCTAGAGCATTGCTTCGTCCTTATTATAAAAGATATCAAGCTATTATTCAGCAAAAGATGAATGCAGATACGACAAAAAGTGATCAGCTGAATAAAGAGTTAGATAGTTTAGACATCGAAAAGTCAGCTATGTCACTAGGTTTGGAGAATTTTACTCGAGAACTTGGGCAAGTATTTGAAGCCTGTTTTTTTCAAGATGACGATATAAAAATTCCTCTGATCAAATCTGAATGGATAGAACCAACACAACTACCCACACTTGCAGCTAAAGTTTTGATGCATGGTTATCCAATCGAGATAATGGACGGAGACGTTGGTTTCTTTCCTGAAATGTGGGTGAAAAAAGTGTTGCAAGCATTACGAAAATTGCTAAAATCAAAGAGTTCTTCTCCAGAGCCCCGCCTCCATGTTATATCAGTATTAGGTATTCAAAGTACGGGAAAGTCAACTTTATTGAATACTTTATTCGGATTTCAATTTGCTGTCAGCGCAGGTAGGTGTACAAAGGGTGTTTTTATGCAAATAGTCCAGGTGTCCAAATATATTCGAGATAAATTTCGATATGACTACGTCCTTGCGATCGACACCGAAGGGCTACGTGCTGCACAATTATCTTCTCAGAACTCGATTAGATTTGACAACAAACTTTCCTGTTTCGCCATTGGTTTAGCTGATACAACCATTGTGAACTTAATGGGTGAAAACGCAACATATCTTGAGGAAAACCTACCAATAGTAGTTCATGCCTTTTTGAGAATGGACATGATTGGATTGCAACCTCGATGCATTATTGTTCATCATAATGTAGATAAAAGAAATAAAGATAAACTAATGGAGCAAGGAAGGTTACTAGAAAATGTGTTAAACAATTTAACTGCAAAAGCGTGTGACATTGAAGGTATCGTGCCACATAAAAGATTCAAAGACATTATTGATTTTGATATCGGAGACCACACTGCATATATACCTAGTCTGTTGGAAGGTGAACAACCAATGGGTCCAATAAGTATAGGGTACAGCATGGAATGCAACAACCTCCGGCGGAAGGTATTAGCAAATTCTGAAATGTGGACTCGATGTTTGACAATATCACAGTTTGCAAATTACCTAGAAGATCTATGGAGTGCAATAAAAAAAGATCAGTTTGTTTTTGAATTTAGAACCACCTTGGAAACCGAGACAAGAATACAACTAGATCAGTTTTATTTCCAGATTTGCCATACTTTACTTGAGTCTATTTCAGATATAGGCAGGAATGCATATGAACAAGTCCAGAGCTACAAAGGCATGTCCGAATTTGATAGAATTGTGCAAGAAACTATTAATGACACACAACATCTTATAACCTCTGTTGGCAAAGATCAAAGAACAAAATTAATGCAATATCTTGAAAATCCAAATAAACTATATGCAAGCGTATTAAGTCAGTGGAAAGATGACATGCTGAGAAGATTTGATTCTGTCATAGAGGATGCAAGAGGGGACTGCTTGCAACAATTAAAAGAAATTCGTAGTGACGAATTTTCTAGACAAGACCGGTTATTGTCACAATGCATAAAAGAAGAGCAGCTTTCTTGTCTAGAAAGTATTGTTGAACGTGAAATGGCATCACAAGCAGCTGTCGACAAAGAAGAACTGACGGAAAGCATTTGGAGATCATGGCATAAACTAATGCAGCCAACCGAGTGTGTCAGGAAGCTTTCAGGTGAGCCAGAAAAAAAGATAGAAACAGATGTTGAAACTCTTCTCTATGAATTATTTTCATCAGATAAGTATCTTATAGAAAAGGCAATAGGTTCAAAAAGAACCTTGACAGATAGATCTCTCTCTGAATTTGTTGTGTTAGACAAGCATGTCCAGAAATCTTCAATTTTTCGATCACATTCCAAAACAAAAGAAGATGTCACAAAAATAGCAAACATAGTACAGGAAAAGATTGAACAGGAATTATATCATATTCTCTCCGATAAACGGCCATACTCAAAGTCCAACGTCAGGCGAATACTATTGGAGGTTAAAACCCTTTTGGAAAGAAATAAAAAACGGTTTACACAAGATTTCAAAATTGACATTTGTATTCACGCATCGAGTCGTATCGCCCAAACACTATCACATATGAACGAAAATCAGGTTAAAGACAACGAAAAACATTTTCTTGAAGAGAAAGATTACATACGATCTTTGATTGAATTAAAAATTCAACAAAAAGAGCAATTAGTGTTGAATAAATGTGCCGAAGAAATTCAGAGCTTGCTCATAAAGGGTATTATGCAAGAATTGATAAAACAGCTGCCACTGTCATTTAAGTCTTTGCAATTATTTAGTTTATCTAAACAGCAGTGTATCAATTATTTGCTTGCAAGGGCGTTAGAAACAGGCGACTATAAGTCAATAGATTTGTATTTAATAGATCCAGAAACTGCTGTATTGCACATGCTAACTCATTGTATACATATAGACATAATAAAGTCAGAGGCCGAAGCAGAGTTTAAACGACGTATAGTTGTAGTCAGTCAACGCGTCGAAAAAAGCAGACAAAGTTTTGAAAAAGACCTTGTGACAAATTATTTTATCTATGTTGATAAAAGATGGAGAAAGAAGCTTATTCTTCAGTTGATGATGTCTCCCAAACCAAACTCAAGTGCTATAAAACACCTGAGTGTACAGAAGTTGAATACACCCATCAGCAAAAAATGGATTATTGAGCTAAATAAAGAGATAGAAATGCGGTCAGCACAAATTAAGAATGACATTGCTAATAATTTCATTGACAAGTATTTTGGATGCTGTGAAAGATGTCCATTTTGTGATGAAATTTGCTTGTATATGAATAAAGATCATGCTGGACCACACCAGACACATATGCATCGACCAATAGGGTGTACAGGTTATCACTACAAAACAACTAAAGAGTTATGTATGGATATATGCTCTAGTTTGGTAGCAAGTAACAAGAAAGTTGAAGTGGATGGTGCATATATTCGTTTCAAAGATTACCAGAAAAGTTTCCCTGACTGGAAAATTCAAAGTTCATATTCACTAGAAGCATCAGCGATCTGGAAGTGGTATTTTGCCCATCGCTATGACAAACTGCCATATTGGGGTGTTGTTTTAAAGATTCCAGTATCGTGGTCTTCTGTATCAAAGCATAAAGCTTTGAAATACTTGAAAGAACAGTCTGAGGACGAAAACTGAATATTTTACCTGAATGTAAGTGCAGTCTAGTTGCATAGGTTTTTTGGTACATAGGCCTGCGATCACGGTTTTATCTTAAACAAAGTATGATGTGTACCTACTTATTCTGCGAAAAAAAAACTTCCGTGCTATCAAACAGAAAATCTACAACATGGCCAACTTCATCAAATTGACACCAAATAAAGATTTCAAAATTTCCGTCAATTGTATTGTAGAGTTATGGATTCAACCTAGTGTAAAATTCAACCAATTCTAATGTCTTCTTACCCTAAAATGCTATGTCAGAGATTTTATCTCTTTCTAAATGCTGAGAGACACAGTTAGTAATTGAATTTTACAACAGACTGATAACGGAGCTGTTGTTGTAAAGATCTAAGACGACTATTTTCATTATACATCCAAGAAGTGGAAGGCATATAGCTTTACCTTCCTCCATAAATCCATTTGCACATGACAAACCACGCGTGTTAGACTCTTTATATACTGTCTGACGAATTTATTCCAACTTGCTTAGATAACAAAGAAAATTATGTAAAACGTCGTAATGAAGGTTCGTTATCTCCATGTAACCAAAAATTCTTTAGAGCTTGCCCAAATGATCGGTCATGATTTGGAGATATGAGAGGGACTATTTCGTGCACCAATGGACTTCATGTTTCCTTAGTAGAACACTTGTCATGGTATAGTTATTTCGCCAAAATACACATATGAGCCTCAGCAACGCTATACGCAAAGTTATAAAATGTCTTCTGTGTTTCTATGCTTTTGATATCAAGATTGAAAATTCGTTTGTGACAAAATGACGAAGTGGGTATAGCAGTGTCTTGTTGACACATGTTTAGTTGTAACTTTTTCAATGTATATAACTTTTACTGCCTTGATTTTGTATGCACAGTGGCCATAGGGGTTTACCATTATACGCCAATTTTAGGAATGTTGTTCTTGAATGAAAGCTATGGAAGTAAATTTAGAAGCACATAATAGAACAAACTGTAAATATAGTATTGAAATCGTTATATGTCTTTGTTTTGTGTTTCTAGTAAAACGAATTATTATACATGAGCATAATATATCTAAGTGTATGCTAGTTTAGTTAAATGTTGTATGGTGGGATCGAAAGACAAAGGACCGTTATGTTCTTTCACTTTCCCGCATATTTAGAGCCTCATTTGAATGTGACGGGAATGTTAGGGTGAGTGTACAGGCGAGTGGATTGTATGTATTATTAACATTAGGTGTCTTGGCGACTGATGTTATGCAATCGTCATGTATCATGTATAAAAATGATTTAGTCTAGTTTACATTGTTCTGTTTGCAGTAAAATTACTATTTGTGACATGTTAGATGAAATTTGTGATTTTCACAAGTATGAGACCGAAGAGGAGATAGCACGAGTAAGCATGTACTTTGCATGGCTCTCTGTGTGGCTGACAGATACTCGACTAACCGATTTTATCCCCTCTATAGCTATAGTAACAGTCACAACTCCAAAACCAACCGGGATGCCACAGATATATGCTTGTTGTTTTCTCTATGATAACCCTTTAGAGAGATGTATGTTTACATAAAGTTTCTGTTCGTCGTTGAGAAAAACATATTCTAAGGATATTTTTTTCAATTGATATAATATTTCTTACTTATAAATAAGTGAGGGTGAAACAGAAAAAGAGAATGTGAGTTTACAACGTTTAAAAACTGTTAAGTTTGAAGATTTGTTTGTGTCATTTTATTAGCATAAGGCATGTGTATATACCATAACAAATGGTTCGTTTTTATTTCAGAAGAAATAAACTCAAATATAAAATGATCGGTCAATGTTTTCTAACACCCTAGCTTGTCTCTGATTTTAAAAAGATGCGTATATCATGTTGTTACTAAATATTACTGTTGATGATGGATATGTTTTAAAAAAAACGAAAATAATCAATTGGGATTGTTGCAACAGAATAAATATTTATATGTTAATTTGGATATTTCGTAAATGTCTGCAAACGGACATTTGTTCGCATTCCATTTAATGCAATGTTGTCTCTGTTCCAGTTTTAAAAACACTTGCTTTGAACAAAACTATTAACTAAATGATCTTATGTTGCAGAAGAAATACTTGCATGTAAATAATATTGTTTGTCAAATTTCTTTAGACAGCTATTTGTTCGAATTTCATTTAATATGAAATTGTCTCTGTCCCATTTGTTGAAACACTTGCTTTGAACATTAACGTTTTAACTAAATTGTTTATTGTAACAGAAGAAATACTTGCATGTAAATTATTGTGTTTGTCAAATATTTTCAACATACATTTGTTCGAATCCCATTTTATGCAATGTTGTCTCTGTCCTATTGTTTAGAAACGTTCTATTAGCATACATTTTAATAAAATGTTTAATGTTGCAGAAGAAATACTTGCATGTAAATTAATGTGTTTGTCAAACATTTGTTCAAACTTCATTTATTGCAAGGTTGTCTCTGTTCTATTTGTTAAGCATTTGCTTTGAACATTTAACTTTTAACTAATTGTTTATTGTTGCAAAAGAAATACTTGCATGTAAATTATTATGTTATTCAAATGTTTTCAGGCATTTGTTCGAATTGCATTAATGCAAGGTTGTCTCTGTTGTATTTGTAAAATCATTTGCTTTGAATATTTAACTATAAACTTAATTTTTTATTGTTGCAGAAGAAATACTTGCATGTAAATTATTGTGTTTGTGAAATGTCTCCAAACATTTGTTCGAATTGCCTGAAATGCAAGGTTGTCTATGTTCTAGTTGTTTAACATTTAATTTGAACATTTAATTTTTAACTAAATTGTTATTGTTGCAGAAGAAATACTTGCATATGAATTATTGTGTTTTCAAAATGTTTTTAAACATGTGTTCGAAATGCATTTAATGCAAGGTAGTCTCTGTTCTATTTGTTAAAAAATTTTCCTAGAATATTTTACTTTTAACTAAATTGTTTATTGTTACAGAAGAAATACTTGATTGTAAATTATTGTGTTTGTGAAATGTCTCCAAACATTTTTTCGAATTGCCCGAACTGAAAGGTTGTCTATGTTCTATTTTTTAACATTTGCTTTGAACATTTAATTTTTAACTAAATTGTTTATTGTTGCAGAGGAAATACTTGAATGTAAAGTATTGTGTTAGTAAAATGTCTTCAGACATTTGTTCAAACTGCATTCAATGCAAGGTTGTCTCTGTTCTATTTGTAAAACATTTGCTTTGAATATTTTACTTTTAACTAAATTGTTTATTGTTACAGAAGAAATATTTTCAGCATACATTTGTTCGAATCCCATTTTATGCAAGGTTGTCTCTGTCCTATTGTTAAAAACGGTCTGTGAGCATACATTGTAAAAAATTGTTTATTGTTACAGAAGAAATACTTGCATGTAAAGTATTGTGTTTGCGAAATGTCTCCAACATTTGTTCGAATTGCCTGAAAGGCAAGGTTGTCTCTGTTACATTTGTTAAACATTTGATTTGAACATTTAACTTTCAACTAATTATTTTTGATGCAGAAGATATACTTGCATGTAAATTATTGTGTTTGTTAAATGTTTTTAGACATTTGTTCGAATCCCATTTTATGCAAGGTTATCTCTGTCCTATTGTTAAACACGTTCTATGAGCATACATTTTAATGAAAATGTTTGATGTTGCAGAAGAAATACTTGCATGTAAATTAATGTGTTTGTCAAATGTCTCCAGACATTTGTTCGAACTGCATTTAATGCAAGGTTGTCTCTGTTCTATATTTTATAACATTTACTTTGAACATTTAACTTTTAACTAATTGTTTATTGTTGCAGAGGAAATACTTGCATGTAAATTATTGTGTTTGTAAAATGTCTTCAGACATTTGTTCGAACTGCCTAAAATGCAAGGTTGTCTCTGTCCTATTGGTTAAACATTTACTTTGAACATTTAACTAATTGTTTATTGTTACAGAAGAAATACTTGCATGTAAATTATTGTGTTTGTAAAATGTCTTTCAACATACATTTGTTCGAATCCCATTTTATGCAAGGTTGTCTCTGTCCCATTGTTCAAAAACGTTCTATGAGCATACATTTTAGTAAAGATGTTTAATGTTGCAGAGGAAATACTTGCATGTAAATAATTGTGTTTGTAAAATGTCTCCAGACATTTGTTCGAACTGCCTGAAATGCAAGGTTGTCTCTGTTCTATTTGTTAAACATTTGCTTTGAATATTTTACTTCTAACTAAATTGTTTATTGTTACAGAAGAAGCACTTGCATGTTAAATAGTGTGTTTGTCAAATGTCTTTCAACATTCATTTGTTCCAATCCCATTTTTTGCAAAGTTGTCTCTGTTGTATTGTTTAGAAAAGTTCTAGGAGCATAACTTATAATAACATTGTTTCATGTTGCAGAAGAAATGCCTGCATATAAATTAATAAGTTTGTCAAATACCATCAGACAGACACTTTATCGAACGTTTTTTAATGCATGATTGCTTTATTTCTTAAAATATTTGCTTTGAATATTTAACTTTTAACTAAATTACTTATTGTTAGAGAACAGACATAACTTCGATTTTTATTTAATACAGTGTTGTCTCTGAGCGATGTTTTGAGGAGCGTTTTGTGAACATAACTATTGACTTAATTGTTTAATTGTTACTGAAGAAATACTTGTATTTCAACATTATTGTTTGTCAAATGTCTTCAAAGAGGCACTTGTTCTGATTCCATTTAATGCACGGTTGTCTCTGTTCCATTTATTGAAATAATTGCTTTGAACAAAATTCTTAACAAAATATGTTAGAGAAGAAGGATTTTTTTTTTTAATTGTTGTGTTTGTCAAATGTCTTTTAAAAGGCATTTGTTCGAACTGCATTTAATGCAAGTATATCTCTGTCATTTTCTTTAGAAACGTAATTACGTTAACTTTTAACTAATTTGTTTAATATAACAGAAAAAATACTTGTATGTTAATTATAGTGTTCGGCAAATGTCTTTAAATAGATGTTTGTTAGAATTCCATTTAAAGCAATGTCGTCTCGGTTCTACTTGTTGAAACATTTAGTTTGAACACAACTGTTAACAACCTGATTTCATGATATGGAAGAAATACTTGCATGTTAATAATGGTGTTTGTCAAATGTATTCAGACAGACATTTGTTCGAATTTCATTTAATGCAAGGTTGCCTCTGTACAATTTGTTGAAACATTTGTTTTGAACATTTCTTTTAACTAAATTGTTTTATGTTGCAGTAGAAACATGCATGAAAAGCGTGGCGTTTATAATACATCTTTAATCGACATTTACGCGAATTTTGTTAATTTACAAAGTTGTCTGATTTCACGCAGAAGAAAAGTATCGCTCAAATTAGCGAATTTAATTTCGAAAAACAGTTTTACGCACAAAAGATGAGTACACAATGTACATCTCGTATTGCATTTTATTGTGTTTGTTTACAGAATTAATGTGAATGTCATATGATGAAAGATTTCATTTATTGACGTATATCA
>JAULCC010623478.1:0-10179 GCA_032358795.1 Nuttallia obscurata
GCAAATTTCTCGAAGCTTGCCCAGATTTGTCGTTCTCACCAATATCTAATACTTGCTTTACTGGGCTCATGGATGCAACTATAGTCCCAGCATGGAATACCTTAACATCTGTTGAAGGGTTCATCAACCTTATTGGAACTATTTCACTACTCTCAACTAGGGTCTTTCCAACCAACGTTCTATCAGATTGCAAAAACATATCCATTTGCCATCATTTCTGAGCGTGGAGGGATGCTGACTGTCTCACTGACTGCAATGCGAAAGCAACCAATCTGTCCTTCTAGAAGTAGAGGCACAATTGTCCCTCCAATTCGCCTTGCTCTCTTTACTACATCGACCACTCAGTTGTGTTTTGTCCTGAAATTTAGTCTGCAATAACAAATATTTGCTTATACCGCGTGCTCCTGAGTTTCATAACCATCTCTGTTTTCCCGTGAACTGTGAGTGGCTCATCATTTGCCGAAAGTATTTTCCGCTTTACATTACTCAGTGTAATGCTATCGCGACTGCTCAGTGAGTCATATACTCACTGTGACAATCGAAAAGGGAAGCCTTGTTCAGGCACGTCTTATCTCTTCCGAGTGATTTCTAGTCAAATATGGGCAGAAGTGATTTTACAAGCCGTGTGCGCTGTATTTATACTACCCAGCGGAAGAGCCAAGGCCGCTGATTGGTGCATTGAGAGACAGCCGCTGATTAGCTGTTCCATAGTTACAACCGATCGATAACTCTATGACGCTTCACAAGTATTTATTCGCCCCAAGACTAAATTCATCACACTTGAAAGCAGGTGGTAACTTCATTTTCAAACGGCAGTTTGCATGCCGACTTCAACTTTGGACATTGTTTTGTTTTTTTAAGAGCGTGCTTTCTCGACTGCATTCGTAGTTTTCCGGAAGACCTGTTTATTTTCTTATTCCGACGAACAAATTGCTGAAGCCAGTCGTATCTTCTTCCACAAGATAAACATTAAGTTGGTTCAAGTCCTACAGATATTGTAATTGTTATGACATGAGAAAGATTATCCACAGTAAATACACCCGAGGAATGATGAAGGATGACGGGATTATCTGATTAAATCTTTCAACTTAGTCGTGTGTGTCTTACACGTGATGTGGTATTAGCCGACCGTTGACTTTGTGTTACATTTCTGTATGTATATGTTGTATTAATGAACTTGTATGGTTAAAGGCAGTCGCGTAAGAACTAGCACTGCATTATTCGTATATACTAAATTTACCATATAGTTATTGCAATGGTCATATAGGATTGGTCTGATCGTACTGTGTGACAATTGAGAGAACAGTTCCAAGGATTCAAATAATTGTTAAGCGATTACCTCCGAAGTAGTTGACATCATAAAGGACTGGGAAAGATACGTTAACGTAAATGGTAAGGTTTATATCTAGACTTAAAAGTTAGTTTTTTCTAAGGGATGTTTTCTATAAATGTGCCTGCTAATCAAAAACAAGTTAAATACGCCATCGCGAAATATGACAACGAGAAACAAACAAAAAATAGTTTTTTATAGAATCTAAATGTCGTTTAAAACATACACACATGCCCTTAAATTTAGTACACGATGCAATGAATTGCTAATTAATAGACAGCTATAATTAAACTCCTTACAATGTATCAATCTCGCGTTATTTAGTGTGTATGTGTACAAAGCCACGAATAAAAACTAGCAAATACAATTGCATTTAAGTTTAGATTAACATATTAAATTTCGTTTAATTTACAGACGTTATATATATAATGAAAAACAACCAGATTAGACCGGATGATACAACTTACGGAGATCCTTTCCTTAACAATATTTATTTTGCGTTTGTTGACTTCAACTAGGCATTTAACACGTTCTATAAATACAATAGTAGTACTATCAAATCTGACTGATTGAGAAAAAAAACAAAAAACATTTGTCTATACATGTATCAATTTCAGAAAATGAAATTTAAAAGAAATTTTTGTTTTAGATAATTAGAGTAATTTAAACATTTCTGTTCTGTAAACTTTTTGTGCACTGTATTGATGCATACATATCTACATGCATATGTCCAATAGTAAAATATTAAACATATATTTGTAATATGATGTTACATGATTAAGAAATATATCCTTAAAAAAAGACGTGGGCCACATAAGTTAAAATGGTCTGCGAGAACATAGGATTTTATCTTGTTTGGGTAAATCAAGGCGTTGAAAATTAAGATATGTTTTTTTTTTTATCTATCTTTAAACAAGAACTTTGGTATAATTATTTGCATATATGGACTAGCGATTTAGCCAATTCTTCCAGAGCTAGAACATATATACTTTTTTGTACTTTTATATTTCAACCGTATTTACCATTTATCATGTGAATAGTAAAGAATAGCTCTGACTCGTTTGCATGCCTCTGTACATAGGTTAGACGTTGAGGCAGCCAGATTGCATGAACCACAAAAAACATAAATGAATGAATCTGTCAGATATGTAAGGTCCTAGAAGATGAATTTCAATTTTTTTCCTGAATGTTCTTTATAAACTTATATAAGAAAAATTTACATAAATAAGTTGTATTGGTATCACCCTTATAAACTTAAATTTACTGAGTTCTTGAAGTCTGCAAATGAAAATAGTTTGGAAAAAAAGTAGATATTTTTGTTTTTTAAGGTTTTGACATGCGTAACAACCTCCAATAGCTTTAAAATCTATATGATTAATTTTCATGTAAATACGTCCTTCTCTCAACTGTTCACTCAAAGGTACGTGTTTTAAATATATAATTTGAAGTGTATTTTTCCCATGGGGAATGTTGTATGTTATCATAATTATGTTTGATCGTAATGGTCGACTATATATTAGAAATGTTTTTACCTGTAAGTGGTATGTTTGGCGTTATGCTTTATTTCTTGAATAAAGTCTATACATAAATCTGATATTACTTATATCAACTAAATAGTATGTTTTGTATCTTTTTAAAAGTACATACTAATACCAAAACGTATTTTTCTAAAATAATTAATTAATGAACTGTTAACTTCTCACTGCTACCGAAATTGTACTGTGCATTACATTTTGTACAGTGATTATATTTTGAATGTTAGCTACCCAGTGCTTCGCTTTTTATTCCAATTTGTTAAATGATATCTGCTCTTTATGATGTTTCTGTGTGTATTTGGTTTTATTCGTGGTCTTTACTGTTAATATCTAAAACAACTGAGTTTGTCGCCCTTACCTGTTTAAAGTGTACACGTGGCAGAGCGCAGTTATCACACTTGTTAACCCTTTCAGTTTGTTAATCCTATCAGTTAAACAGTTAATCAACTAAAGTCGTTACTCAATAACTGAGCAGACAATCTAACTAAAATGACAACGGATATATGATCTATTTGCGGGCTTACATTGGAATTTGATTTACTAATAAAACAATACAACTTTATTGCATAATGTGTAACATATACATAACATACACTTAACATAAATTATACAATTTTCATACTTTATAGCACAAAACTTAACATACAATTTATGGAGAAAAACTTCTTTTTTTTGTCTTACAAGTATTAATTTCACCAAGCTACAAAGTGTATTATTTGAGAGATACATAATACATGTAATAGAGATAGATTCGAATTTATTTATTTTATTCTACAATGCCCTTTATACATAGTTTTTAGAAACGATATATTAAGCAGTATTATTGGAGTAGATAAAATATGCATACATTAAACAGAAGAATGTATTATCTTACTCATTATGTATATTGCCTACTATACTTTACCTAAACTATTTTTAGTTTAATGTAATTAAAACATTTTACAAATAAGCGATAAACAGTATTATCTTTTTCATTTTATATAATTTTATATAGGATTTTCACTTTTGTTTATCGTCATAAGATTTCACTACATTATTACAGATGACAAGTTATGACGAGTTTATTTAATTCATAGCCAGTAGTTTTTGAAACCCACGAGACATATTAGATAGAACATATGGATTCTATGACTGACACTATATACATATAACAAATACAAAATTGATAAAATTTAAAACTAAAACCATCTCAGTTCGGCTTTTCTAATTCTGAGAAAAAAGACAAACATTTACAATTTCATAATAAATACCAAATTACATACTTTAGACTATCAACTACACGGAGAAGATGTAATAACAAAGACCTTTTCTCGCTAGATTGCGATTTTTAAAAATCTGCGCAGAAATGAATGAGATGTTAACATGATATATTATGATAACAATAAACATATACAACTACAATCAAATAAATATGTGCTTGATTGATATGTTTTTAGTGTCGGGCAGAAACTGATATTTCATGGTCTCTTCTTAGAATCCAAAAACAACAGTTTTAAGAAAACATAACCCCAAACATACTCAGTCTCTCCAACGAAACGAAAGTTGGAGATCAGGAGATGAGGTACAAAAGTATAGGAGGGACCATAATCTGTATATTAATGTTCATCGATACATACTAGTTACTCAAAATTATAGAAATATATACAAAATATAAAAATCTGATTATAGTCATTATTTAAAAATAGATTAATATAAATGTGCGTAAACATTCCATAGTTAAACATAAGAACTATAGTGTTTAGTTTTTTTTATCAGAAATAACAAATACATGCATAAAATGTGTATGTTTTTTCCACTTCTATCTACCAACTATTTTCAACTTACAACACTAATAAATGAGTACGAATTGACTAACTTTTAAGTCAAATCGTCCTCACACAAAGACAAAATATATATGTAGAACAGATAAAAAATCTGCTATTCAAAATAAAAAGGACATGTCTATTTCTATGTTTATTCAATAGTTTTACAAAAATATTATTTTGAATTGGGGTTATGAAATTTATAACAATGAGGACGATTTGACCAATTTGAAACTGACAATGCGTACGATTTTATCAAAATGAGAACGAGTTGACTTGAGTACGATTTGACTTAAGTTCGATTTGACCTGGAAGCCACACGATCATGCCAGGGTTAGGCAGTGGTCAAAAATCTTGTGCTATATTGGCATGCCCCAGGCCCACATGGCGCTCGATGTTTCGGTACATTGTATGACGGAATAGTATGTTAATCAATATGCTTAATTGTTTTTTTGAAAGATGATATGGACTTAGAATTTCAAGAAGATAGATATGCAAAGTTTTATTTTGAACCATTTTAAAGAAATGTGTAAGTTTGGGTCTGCGTCATCTGCATGCTAAAGATTCCCATTCTATTTATTTTTGCAATGTTGTAAAATGATAATAAGCTTAATTGCACCAACTGAGATTATGGCGGCATCATTTCGTGTTGTTTTGTTCCGAATTAAAGTGTTTCGTTTTGACTGTTATCCCAAACGACATCTGAATACCCTACTATGGGTCTGACAAAACTTAGATATATCGCTTCGTGTGTTTTTCTGTTTAAAATGTATCTTAATATGCGTATTGAACTTATTCTCTCCCATTCCTTCGTTTTTTGTTATATATTCAGTGTGAAAATGTCATGTACCGTCATTTGAAAAATATATTCCAAGATTTTAGTGTGAACCAACTTCGACTGTTCTTTCGATTAATATTTGTAACGGGGATGTATAGCCTTTTTAATCTTTTGTGAAATGCGTATAGACCCTGTTTAATATTGGATAAAGTGAACTAGCCAACTTTTTCTTTTTTTTCCGTGGAGAGATTTTGATAATATTAGAATTTATAGTATTTGCAGAGGTGTTTACATGTTCTATGATAAGGTAAAGACTTGTATCATCGGCAAAAAGGCGAGTATTATAATTGCCTGTTAGACACTGTTTCATTGATATAAATGAGAAATAGCAGAGGGGCGAGACTTGAACCTTGATGGACATAAGCTTCTATTGAGGGTCAATAAGATTTCGCAACGTGTATAACCAAACGTTGTCGCATATTACTAAGATAATTTGAGAATCAGTTACAAAAGTTTGGTATGCCAGCTGCTTTAAGTTTAGCAAAGCGCCCAACGTGCTACACTTGGTCAAAAGCTTATATTATGTCAGCGAATAAAACCCTGATGTATTTACCCTCGATACGCGGTTTACAGAACGCATTATGGAGAAATATCAGTTGATTTACAGTTGAGTCTCCTGGAATAAAGCCGGAATGGAAAAAAAAGGATAATGTATGTCACGGCGATAGTTATATTGTTATATAGGAAGCTTGTTTGTAAATTATTTACTTGATTGACAATTAAAATGTTGTGTATTGTTAATGAAAACTTATCTTAACTGTAGTATATATTATAAAAAAATTTTTTAAAGAAGTGAAAGGACATTATAGAATTTTATAGAACGTTATAGAAATATTAAGAATTTTGCAAAAATAAAGAGAACATTGGAAATTATTCAAGAGAGATATATTTGCCCAAACGATCTTGTTTAATAGTTCTTTAGTTTTCTGGAATCTCTAGTATAGGTTTATAAAGGCTGAAGAGGCTGGGGCTATCTTTATCTTTGGTTATATTTGATTCAAACAATATATGGAGTTACTTTGTGAATATTCTGGATTATTCTTTGGGTATAATTTAGTGACACAATCTTTTTTGCATTTGGTTTTATTCAAGAGTGGAGTTTTATTTCAAAAGTGCTATGAAATTTTCAACAACTTGGTTATTTTTGTGGGGGCCTCCGTGGCCGAGTGGTTTTAGTCGTTGACTGAAATTCTCTCAGCCCCTCACCGCTGTGGGTTCGAATCCCGATCTGGGTACTTCGGATTTTTCAAGTTAGGAAGCTTTCCAGCTGATTTGTGGTAGGTCGGTGATTCTACCTGGGTGCACTGTATGCCTGGAATGGTGTACAGAGGTCCCCGGGGGCTTCCTTTACCAGGCAGGAGCTGGACGTTGCGATATGACTGAAATACTGTTAAAGCAAAGTTAAATTCCAAACAGATAAGCAAACAAACAAACAACTGGCTTAAGCAGGAAAGTAAACAGGACCAGAATAAGTTTGATACTTGGAATTGTGATAAAGGTATTTGTATTTTGTTTTAACTATGTACTTTTTAATTAATAAATTTTGTAAAGTTTGTTACTGGCCATTTCTTTCTTTTTACGCGTTGCTCGTAACAATATAAGTACTTCAAATCTAATATTCCAAGATTTTATTCTAGCTAAGAAGGGAGATGGGACGATAACTATTAATGATAGGTGGAATATCGTTCTCAAAGAGAGCTGAAAGATGAGCTTATTTCCAAGATTGAGGGAGTGCTCCTTCGTAAAGTGATTTGTTAAATAAATCACAAGGCAGGCGACATTTAACAAAAAATACGGTTTTTATTTCACCAGGATAAGATGCTTTTCCCACACGAAAATTATGTAGGGTAGTTTTAACATTATCAGATTAAAATCAAAACTAGACATACTGTGATTGCTATGTACAGCATTTGGTTCTTCAACATTTCGTCATTCAGAATTGACAGGCGTATAAAATATTAATTTATTTAAATTTATTTTGCCTGCATTTTTAGTTGCTTAAGGTAATTGTCAACAAGTTGCGGTATGGGCCTGTTTTCTTTTGTATGAATGAAACGTTTAAGGGTATTCCACCAGTCACGGTATGATAAGTAACTGTACTCCTTTTTAGAATAGCGAATGAGACTTACAATGCCTTAACGAAGAGTCCTATAATCAGTCCATTGATGCTCAGAGTTAATTAGTTATGATTTCTAAAGACTCTTTTACTTGTCCTAATCTTACGTTTTATGAGGGAGTTCATCCAAGGTGGTTCCAATTGTTTAATACGTATTATCCTACTATGTACACATGGTTCAGTCAGCTCATTTAGTTTGGCAGTTATTCGTTTTGCATAAATGTCGATATTATCATTTTTAAGTGGAGTCCAGTCAGTTTCCATATCTTTCTGTCTAAGAAGGTCATAGTTTCATTGTTCATATACCCATATTTTCCTTGAATAAGACAAGCATTTAGGTTACCCGTAATTAAAGAGTCCATATATTGGACAATTATAGCGATAGTGTTGCTGTAGGAACAGATCGCAGACATCACTTTGTGTGACTTTATACATTTTTTTTTTACAAATATATCGAAAGAAAAATTGTCAGTAATATGTGTCGGTTTGTTGATAATTTGTACAATACATCATTGATGATAATCTTTCTGGAAATTTAGGGATTGAGCATGTTCAAATTAAATTCGCCAGTAATAATTATGAAATTTATTCGGGAGTCAACAGCATAGTATAAAAGGTTTTTAATTTTTTTGCAATAATCAGTCAGAGCTCGGAAGACTATAAAAAAACAGCAATGATTATATATTGGTGATTAAGAAGGACATTTATCTAAATACATTTTAATCCGAGAAGTTCGGAGTCATGTCTACGATGATATCTTATGTGTCTTTCACATACAGATTAACACCTCCATGGTTATCTGTCAATCGGTATTTACATTCGGGTGAATTATAGTATATTTTATTTTATTATAGTCTCATCTACATACATATGTACAATACAAGAAGACATATATTAAATATCACACATAACTACATGTATGTAGCCACTCTAAAAAGAATTACAAGAGACTTAACAGACTAAATTCTTATCACACGTCATTGCACACATATATAATGTATAACCTTTTCTTAATAAGTTATATAAACATATAAAAAGTGGAAAGCCGCTTTTAATCCTGACGATGGCGCCTAAAATGGTACTAAAAATATGTATTATTGAACTGTGACTGTTTTTAATAGAGCACTATTGCGCGTAATAAAACATGTTTAAAGAATCAAATATCACCCCAAATCAGATTTGGAATAAAGTGATTAACTTCGACTTTTCACATTTTGCTAAAGTTCTAGTCAAGGAAAGCAATACAGAAAGATAAAAACATAAAATAAAATAAAAAGATTAAGCATTATATTACAAAATAACTTTTTTTTGCAAAACTTATAATTTACTAAAACAAGAAATATGTCATATAAATCACAATGTGTAAAAAAGATTTACACGCTCCTTTAAAATAAGAAAGCAGGATTTGGCAGCTATACGTACCAATGATGGACATAAAAATATAAAAACAAACTTATTACAGGGAGGTTTTGACTCGAACTGAGCATCAATCACAGTTGCTCTACTGTATAAATTCTGTCTAATTGTGACATAAGCGGGACACTCCGTTACTGCATGGATCTCACTTTCTATAGCATCTTTACAAAAAGGGCATTTTCAATTTTCTAGCTGGAGTCGCTCATATCGCCCAGTTTCAATTCTCAGTGGAGCCACACCGCATCTAAACATAGCAAATGCAGACCTATGTTTTAGAGGAAGAATAGTTTTTACGAAAGATTCAGTCGAAAAGTCATTTTTAAATTTTCAACACGTTCTAAACTTGTTGCGGCCCGTGCCTGTTGCTGACTGGTCCATATTAATACTGCTACGCCACTTCCTTTTGAATCTAGACATTGTAGCCCGCTTCACCTTATCAAGTAAATCTATTTGACAAATATTTGAGGTACTATTTGCAAACTGGTTGCATCCCAGGAAATTTAAAATATTAACAACTTAGCCAATTTTTACATGCAGTACCAAATTGACTAAAACAGTAAGAACAAACTTGTTTATTGGTGTGTTCTGGACTCATATTTACAAACCGGGTCCAGACAGACATCACACATACATACTGCTTACTAAGTATTGGCTCCCATCCCATATATCCTATAACTGCCGCGTTAGGGGTGTATCTACCGGTGCCCTAAAAGAATCGCATTGCACGGTTATGAATTGCCCAAGATTGCAGATTGATTGATACGACGGAATACATATGTTATCTGACTCGACAGCAGTGCTACGCCAGGTATCAGAAAGAATAGAGAATGTCTTAACTATGCAATTCTGCAGTAAAAATATCTAACTTAGATATAAGGCTAAAAACTAACAATAGCTTTTGATACACATTTGAAATTAATATTTTCTACAAAAAAGATGAAAAAGCAAGAGAAAGAGATATTTATATATTCTATGTATTGCAACTGTTTCATGCAATATATGATTCCTCATGCGAACAAATAGTCATCTGTAGAATGATTATTTCCAATTTGTCTAAGTTATACATTTTACACAAAAAGAGATACATGTATAAGACAAACATGGCTTTAAATGTCATGAGTATGTATACTACAACACTATGA